>VOMN01026387.1:0-31762 GCA_014899125.1 Orchestia grillus
GGGTGACTGGGGTGTTGGTGGGGTGACTGGGGTGTTGGTGGAGCTTGGGGTACCGGTGAGATGACGAGAGCGCTAGATGGTATAATATTTCTAGTGCCGGATGACCTACTCATCCATCGTCCCCCAAACGCTGTCACTGAGCACAACACTTGCATTATGGCCTCTCAGCCCCGCCACAGTCAGGAGCGCAGTGCGCAACTGAGGACGACGTCGCGGCTCTCATCAGGGTCTTCCAGGATGTAATTCCAGACTGTTTACAAATAACTTACATTTCTGGAATTAATAAATGGGAGAGCGGAAGGGGGAGGAAGGCGATTTGCCGTTTGAGACTTTCAGACCCACCGTGACCTCTTGGTAACAATCTTTGTAGACTCTCCTAGTTATCGAAAATATTTCTGTCAACATGAACTACTAAGGCTCGAATTGCTCCCTGGGCGCTGCTCCACAGATCGACAACACGGACGCCGAAGGACGCCTCATCCTGGCGGACGCCCTCCACTACGCGTCGCAGGCCGGACCTCGAGCTCTGCTAGACCTCGCTACCCTCACTGGTCCTTGGCTCTCTTTACCATCTTCAAAGCATATGCCATTATTCATTAGGTTATTCCCAAAAGGACCTCATTTTTCAAATGCACTTTATATTGCGAGAGCAGTCGTTTACATTTGATGTATTTGTGTGCATGTTCATCCTCGTGTTGAAAAAAGCCGTTAGAATTCAAGCCTATTCTATATTGTTTCTAATGTTCTTAATCCTTCCTATGTGGTCCTCATAAGGTTGATATATTTACTAGCTAGACTCTTAATAATTCCACGGTTCTGCAAACCTTACAAGGCTGCTTCTTAGAATTTCGAAGACTGTTGGATAAATTCAGTTGAATTATGAATTAAGCTTCGGCCAAATTTAGATTCAACTTGTTTAGAGTGCTTTTATTTTAAAATTTTCATTTGATAAAAATATTGCTCCTGATGCAATTAATATACAAGTAAACGGATATACAACTAAACTCGAATTTATTTTTGAGTATATGTGCTAGAAAATGTTTCCTATCGAATAGTTGAAAAGCGTGACTCACAGATCTAGGAAGATACAAGCGTATTAATATATAGGTTCGAAGAATGTATCACAGTGTGCCTTAATGACACACACCGCCCTGATCAGAATGCTTGCAGAGCTTTGAAAAATGTGCAGAGGATCTGAGGCAAGTATTTGATTTCAGCGAAGGTGTAACGTGGGAGAGTTTCCAAATTATTTGAAAAATATTCAATTATTGCTTAGGCCGTAGAAACTTGGCTAGCGGTGGCGGATTGTGCACACTTTCTGGAGAAGAATAACATGGCTACACGCACGTGCGTGGGCTGTGGGTCTGGTGTTTTTGTAGAGCTTTTCATTTTACTGAAGTTTGTTGCACACGACTGCCCTCAGGCGCCATGAGCGTGGCGCTGGGCGGCGGTGCTGCGGGCGCCTTCAGCAGCTCGGACGCCCTGTGGCGGGCGGTGCGTGATGCCGGCAGCCACACTGGCGACCGCGTGTGGCGCATGCCACTGTGGCAAGTGTACAGCAAGCAGGTTACAGGTGAGTGGGACTCGCATGCACCCAGCAAGGTGCCCGGCTGGTTTGTTCCGTAAACTGTCCTCTGGTATTCAAGAACGTTTGTTTTCCCAAGATTATTCGCTTTAAACCTCTTTGTTTGGTTTCAAACGATAAAGGTTCTCGACAATTATTGCTTGTATAGTCACTCTGAGGGAGAACTCAATATTCAGGTGTTATATTTTATTGTGGTGTTCTGCACCACGAACATTCTTTTCGTTATGGCTGTAGGACGGTGACCAATGAACCCATCGTTGACATGTGTGAAAGTACTGAACTCTTGTGAAAAATAGCTTGATCAATTTTGAATTTTAATTTGATTTGAAATAATATTAGCTCTTCTGTGTTATCTGCGTCTGTGCTTGTTTTTTTTCATTAGAGATTGGAGGATATTTTAGGTAAGAGCTCTTGGTATCGGTTCTTTTATAATTTTGGTATCGGTTCGCCATCGACATGTGCTAACATCTGCTATTTCATGTGCCAACATGAAATCGACGTCTGCTATCGACATGTGCCAAAATCTGCTATGTTAGATGCCGTGGTGGCATTGGCCAGAATCACTTTTATTATTGCATTGAATGACTGTTTCGAAAGCTCTTCAGGTGTCGGAAGTGAAGTGTCGGTATTGGACATGGTGTAGGTGTTAAGCCTAGTTCCTCTGCACTAGCAAATTTATGCCACCATTAGTACTACTTCTAATGTAGTTCTCTTTTAGCACGCTATCACTCACGCTACGGTTGCTATTATTCATTCATAGTTCCCAAGACTTTCACTCACGTGTTATCGCAGAGATCTCTCGTTTCCCCAAACTTACGTACGGAATGTGCATATGTCGATGCCTTCTGTGAGAGAACAGTTGCATTGGGCTAAAGATAGTGGTGTCATCTTCATCAGTATGTTATTATGATAGCGTCCTTCTCAGTGAAAGCTAGACAATATTTTGGGTAACAACTAGAAGTTGATCGGTTAATATTTATAATTGTTGTGGCTGCTCGGGTGCAGAGGGCCGCCTTGCCGACCTCAATAACCAACCGAGCCACAAGCCTCGTGGTGCTGCCTGCTGTGCCGCATCGTTCTTGCAGGTAAACTCTTCAGTGACGGCCGAACGCTTGAGCACCACTGTCAAGCATCAAGTATCTCTTTGTGCTCCCAAGGCTCAAGGGTTGCACCGTTCAAAATCATGAAACATAGTTGAAAATGATGTGTGTTTTTTTGCTACATTCATCTTACTTCATAAACGAGCGTCAAACGCCACTGTCTCACCTGGCACAAAACTTGTCTAGTTTGAGCATTTGATCATATGGATACCCGTCTATCTCTGACTACTCGGAGATCGGAGACAAAAACTAGGTGATATTTTATTTCGTCAGAGAAACGCAAGCTGACACAAACCAAGCGAGAAACGCACGTCATTAAACGTGTATGAAACTTTGGCGGCTGATCCTTTGGCTTAAACCAATGTAAGAGAATCAACGTGACTTCCCCACTCCTTGGTAGAATTTAGTGTTTGCCTTTGGAAGGTAGCTGAAACCAATTTACCACCCTGAACAGCCAGAGGACTGATTTACGTTACGAGACTCTGCAATGAACGAGCACTTTGTCCGGTGTTCTAGTGAGCCTGATGCTTGTCAGTGGTGTCTCGAGACGTGCCGTGGAGGGACTCACGCTCACTACCTGTTACGGTTGCTGAGTTGGAACGAAGAGCAGAACTGGTGGAATTTCCTTGCTGTAAAAATGAGGAACAGAAACGTTCATATCCTCTTTTTCTCCGAATCGCCTTGACAGCGCGACATTGCTTGTCGAGATTTGTTTTTCGCAACTACGGAATGAAAGTTGCTGATTTTTAACAATATTGCGTGCGAATGACCAAAACCGATGCTTCATTTCAGACAAATGCGGATGTAAAAGAAGTGGCCTATATTGATGCTTTGTTTCTAACTAATGCGATTTCCATAAATGACCTTTGCTAATGCTTCAGGTTAGATTATTGCGTCTCCTGACTTCTTTCTTTACGTCTTTCGACTTCTTTCTTTACGTCTTTCGACTTCTTTCTTCACGTCTTTCGACTTCTTTCTTCACGTCTCCTGACTTCTTTCTTTACGTCTTTCGACTTCTTTCTTCACGTCTGTCGACTTCTTTCTTCACGTCTCCTGACTTCTTTCTTCACGTCTCCTGACTTCTTTCTTCACGTCTCCTGACTTTTTTTTCACGTTTCCTGACTTTTTTTTCACGTCTCCTGACTTTTTTCTTCGCATCTCCTGACTTTTTTCTTCGCATCTCCTGACTTTTTTCTTCGCATCTCTTGACTTTTTTCTTCTCATCTCCTGGTTTCTTCTTATGTCCTGAAAACTCGTAACTTCACATCTCCTGACAACTCGTAACTTCACATCTCCTGACAACTCGTTACTTCACATCTCCTGACAACTCGTTTCTGCACATCTCATAACTCGTTTCTACACATCTCATAACTCGTTCCTCCCATTTCGTGACCGCCGTGATTTTTTGACCCATACCCCATGGCGGTGCAGAGCACGGGCTGGCAGACGTGCACAATATTGGCAAATGCGACCGAGAGGCGGGTGCCTGCACCGCGGCAGCGTTCCTGCAGGTCAGTCTGGCGCCGGCAGCCCATGAAACTTCTTCTAAAAAAAATGAAGAATGTACTTTGAAAGTAATTTTAGGAAACGCTTTCTCAGAAATTTCGCATTTAATGATCCGTTTTCGAGGGAAGCGCTCCACCACGGCTTCCATGGCTCAGAGCCAAGCATCCAACCGAGGCAAAACTTTGAATTTTCATGGTATCTAATCGGTGGCATCTAATATACAATGGTCTAATTGAAATCTTCTTATGCCTATTAAAATTTATTTGCTAAGATAAATTTTAAAACTCTAATTCCATCGCCTAGTTCTGCTCTTCGTTCTGATTATGTGATGTGAAGTTTTGTGGATATCCCTAATTCTTTACTTATTGATGAGTGATGTGTTCTCTTTTGCTTTTTATTAAAAAGTTATATACCTTCACGTCGTTCTCGATGAAGAATAGCATATGTTTTTGCTTAATTTTATTTCTTACTTAATTTACGTGCGGCGTTCAGCTTCTCATCTTCGGAAAACTTGCAGTGTTTATTTTTCCTACCCGCACAAGAGACGTACGATAGGCAATAGGGATAGGTGAGTTAGGTTTCTCTACAGTTTGCCATTGGTACCAGCGTCCCCAGAAGGCGCTGTTAGGTCACCTCAGCTATTAATAAGTCTTTGGGACCACGATCTTTCGTGCCTACTTTGGATCTTTTAATTTTCATATAGTCTTCTCTATTTCTTCTTCATCTTTTTCTCCTCATTCTTAACTTGCCTTTTTTGGCGTGCAAGAGTTCCTTTGTGGGAACACACTTTGTGCATAGATACCCCGCTTTCGCGAGTCTATTATGAACGAGCCATTCTTTTTGCTTTTTTTGGATCACATTTGCTGTGGATAGGGTGCTCTAACTAATTTATAATCTTATGTACTATAATTTTTTAAATACGCTGTTCAATGTTGCTATCTGTGCACTACATGCACATATTCATTTGATAATAGCATCTACTTTTCACTACCCAATTCGTCTCTCGCTTTTATAAAATCACAGACGTAATAGTTTAATAGAATTTAGCATGTCCACGACAGGAGAGTGTATGTGTACTCTACTTATTTTCGTACAAGCATATGCACACCTGTGTTACTAAAATATACGAACTTGTATTATTAATATATTCGGTAATAGTCACTGGCTCTTATTGATGTCATAGAGTGATAATGTTATTAACTAGCGTAAATTCTTTTCTTGAATTTAATTTAATTTAATTTAATCGTAAAATCGTACCCAAAAACAAATTGCTGCATATAAATATGCTAACTTCTGCAAATTCAAACGCTTTTCTTCGAATCCGTGCATTTTCCAAGATTATTGTTTCGAAATCTTGCAGTGACAATCTATTATTTTCTAATCCATAACTTAAGTCATCGATGCTTAATCCATTACTTCGTAAAGCGTTACTTCTCAAGCCATTCCTTAATGTATAACTTGTTGAACAATCCGCCTGAAAGAAAGGGAAATCAAAACAAATAGGAGTAGTTTATTGACGGGTTCCGTTATTGAAGATTAGCCTGAGCTGACAGGTGTGTCGTACTGTGCAGGAATTCGTGACGTGCGACCACTGGATGCACCTGGACATCGCCGGGGTGATGGAGAACAGAGACGAAGTGCCTTACCTCAGCAAGGGCATGTCCGGCCGGCCCACTCGCACGCTGGTGCACTTCGCCAGCCTCCTGGCTCTTGGTAAAACAGAGCTGTGACCACATCCTTCCAAAGGCGCAAAGTCTAATCTGCAGGCAGTTTTTGCGTCAATTCGATGTTAGGGTGATGGAGATCCGATCTCCCCACTTTAAATTGTGAATCAGTGGAAATTGTCCGAATTTTATCTGGGCTCTTCCATAAGGCCCTCAACTTACAACTGGAAGAATTTTTTCTGCAAAGTCTCTATCTCTACCTTCATCAACTTTTGTAGTTTCATCGGTATCTGTTGGGTCTTAATCTGTGGGTATAGGAGCCCTTTCTGTGACTTTAAGTCTGCGAGGAAGATCTTGTAATTTTTGTACGATGTTATTGAGGCTTTCTTCATAACTCGGAGAGCACATAACTAGACAGAGAGAAGTGCACGAGGACGAGACGACAAGTCTAATTAATTACTCATGCGAGTGCTAAAGTGTCTACCCCTACAGTTACAGCTCTTCGACAGAACTTGAATAACACTCTAGTGCCATAGGACCTAGCTGCCTCAGTTGATGTTTCCATGCTGGGCTGTATTCATAATTTATAGCTAGCAATTGAATTTTGAACAAAAATGTACCTCGATGCCTGGCAATGTCTCGTTAGTTGCTGTACAGATTCATGCCCACGTGCATTCTGCACTCCTTTTGGTCCCTGGCGCGCTGCACTCCTTTCGCGCTGTACTCCTTTTGGTCTCCAAGATCCAGCGCTGTAATTTTGCTATCTTGGTGTGAGGAGAGTGTTTTATTGTTGGTGCCGTGAATTCTTCCTACTCTCTACTGAATGATTTGCAATTCTAACGGAAGACTGAACGTAATGTTTCCGTTGCCGCCAAAATAGGCTAAAATGGCGAGACCTTTTGGCATCTTTTCTCCTGTTCGACCGAGAGCAGGTTTTCTTCTGTAAAGTATTCGAAAGAAAAAACAAAAGGGGTAAACGTGGTGTTACCGTCAATATTCAAAGTAATAATTATGCTTAAAATTCGCCGTGTTTCTCGTCGCGCTTATGTACTCCTACTCTCCCCTGCAATGATGGATACCATGTGATTTTTTGCATCGTTTGTCAGTAAATATTCGTTCCACTCGTGTGTTTTGTGTCTGCCAACCTGTGGCATTCGTTACTGTGATCACAGATACTCGGAGCTTTCAGGCCACTCGTCAAATGAGTAGTAGAAGTAGCAAGGATAGCAGCTCTTCAGTAACTCGGACTATCTCGCACCGAAAGAGTAGGAACCATTTAGTATGAACTTATAAGTAGGAACCATTTAGTATGAACTTCACTCTTGTGATGTTGTTACGCGGCAAATTGCAGGGTGTCCGTCAAGACTAGGCCTCATTTGAGCCTTCGCTGCTTGGGATGAAGCACGTACGTTTATTGTACGTTAATTCACTGTCAAGTCCTTCATAATCTTCTCCGTTACAGCCATGAGCGTAGCGACGGCTGTGAGTATCGTCCAAGGCAGTGGCTTCCAACCTTTCACTGGTTTTGTATCCCTTGAAGGCTCCTGCTACTGCGTACCACCTGGTTCCAGAAAAAATATATTGTGATAAGGTCAATTTTCACCATCAGAAAAAGGCACTAACATCAAGAAAACTAACTTATAATCATATGATCACCGCTCTATTGACTGCCCTGTACAGTTTACTTCACTATTGAAAATAACTTTCCCGTCAATTCTTAGATAAACTTACCTTTACTGGAGAGTTCTACTGGTCCGAGTTGCATTTCTACCTGCGAACTTAGATTACAAGGAAAGAGAAATCGGCTTTTATTCCATGATTTATTAGTACACAAACGTTCGCCCCCCGTTTTCATAAAAATCTATGTCGGGGATTTTCACAGTATTTATTTCTATACATGTTCGAGTACCATCGGTAATTGGTTCATTACAAAAAGCATGTTACTGTGCTCAAAATGTACGTCCCTTTATACAAAGAAACTTAAAAACCGCCTCGCAATTCTAAGGTATGTAAGGGTTCAATTTACAGTCTTAAGAATACTTACATGTGTACGCAGCAACTGCTGTCGACATGAAGCTTGATTTTGGTAACCTAGTGTAGTAGTTATTTCTACCATTATCATAAGAATATTGTATAAGAAGGGAGCTTAAACTTACTCTTGTTCGTGTGCGTGTTGAGAGTCCTAAAGTTTGGATTAATAGGAATTGTCAGGCGTGTGATTTGAATGGAAAGAGCGAGACTGACCGCTATAAATGCTAGATAATTAGAAAAAAAATGAAGTTGAGCATCGCATGGAAGAGTGCGTAGGTTGACGACTTACTGTCTGAAATTTTGTTGCCTTTTGAAAAAGAAACAGAATTTGTGGTGACATGAGTGAACTGTGGTGAAAAATTCATTGTTGAGTTAGGATATTTTACTCTAGTTTTAATAGTAATTCGGAAAGAATGGTATATCTCCCAGCTCACTCCAGCACGATACTCTTCTCTAGCTTATGTAATGAACAGTTGTTGGATGCTGCTAAATTCACCGGGCTACTAACGCAAAACACAATCCCGTAAGGAATTCGCCACGACTTGAAACAGTCGTACTGCGTCAGGAAACGGAAATATCTATATTGAATAATAATAATAATTAAAATTTTCCATAAACGTTTCCACCGAGGTCGCCAGCATGGCCCTTCTACCAGGACTCAAAATTGAAGTACCGAGGGCGTCTAGCTCATTTTTGAAGATCCTAATCTTCCAAATTATACAGTATAGAAATTTCTTAATACTCTTGACATTTTCGATTGTTTTTTTTCATTTGTAAGATTAAATACGTTTTGATCCCAATGAAATAAAAAAATATGTGAATTCACTTTTTTTGCCAGATCCTGGCTTGCAAAGCATTCGAGATAAAAGCTAATCAATCTTCATAAGCTAAATTATTTTTTATAATTGTGCTCTCCTTCTCCTCAAAGCATCAGAAATAGAATGCTCCTGACGAGCTGAACAGTTCGCTACCTTAGCATTGTTTAAAGGCTTCCTGAGGTCGAGGAGTTAGCACTCGCACTCTGAAAATTTATTTGAAAGGCCAAAAATCTAAAGCTTTATTCTACTACTACGAGACCTCGGAAGCGATTGAACTGAGAAGAACTTTCTTTTAGGGCTTCTCAATTGAATCAACAGGGATTCAACTCTTCAAGGAGTTGAATTCCTTTTCTTACTTGCCATCTTGGTAGGTGAGGGGGTCTAACCGTCATCTCTCTTTACAAATGTCCCATTCGCCCAGGAAAAACAACTGGCAGAAAAATGAATGGAGCTTATGCAATTCAGAAATTTCAAAAGATTCATCATTAAGTCAAGCGAAGCCATCAAGATACTTTGGTTATATTCCTCTGGAAATAGAAATTTTACGCGAATAGCAAAGAAAACTATTCATCGACGCTTAGGCGTTTTTCTTACATAAAACACATTAAATATAAATCAAAAATACTTTGAGAAACTTATACCGAGTAAAAACGTGCATGTACATATACACACGTTCTAGCTAAAATTTCCATTGAAATGCCCGTAAGTCTCATAAAATAGCGAAGTCGATCAATTCATCTGTCTAAAAAACTTACACAAAAAACAACACGAGTAAAGTTAAACTAAACAAACTCAGTCTGGTCCGAAATTAACCAAGATATTCAATTTTTGAGTGTGAATAATCGTATTTCTTGCAGTTTGTGCAGTTAATTAAAAAATAATGAATCACATACATAATTGAAATTATCTAATGGAGGTCAACAGGCTTAGTAACGTTTGTCGGACTTCGCATTTATCATGGGAAACATGTTTCTACCTAACTCAAAAAATTAATTTTGTCACAAAATTTATCGATTGATGTTGCATTTGAAGAAAACATGTTACCTTCTAACTTAAAAACTGAATTTTGTCACAAAATTAGTCGATTGATGTTTCATTTGAAGTGGATCTTTGTTTGATCAGTATCCAATAACTGAGAACGTGAGAGCACAGTGCTGATGTTTGTCTCATTTCCTCGTTGATATGAATTGTTCACACGTAAGGTTTAGAAATATTCGCCCACGCAAACTGCGGGGGCAAAAAGTACTTTTGTAATCGAATTGGCACAAATGAGAACTAAATTGTACCTTGGATCGTGAATGGATTTTACTCTCGCACGAGGCAGTACTTTGTGTTCTCATCGTCTCCTCCTCAAACCAAAATCGTCCCCTAAATAAATGGCAACCCGCATCCCTCCCGGGAGGAAGATATTGAGACAGCTTTGATAAGAATTCTTCTGTAAACAGAATTCAAGTTAAACGCATGTCAATTTGAGGAGTTGATTTTCAGTCAAAAATGTAAGTTTTCTTGCAATCGGTAGTACCAGAGATTGCTCACTGTCGTGCAGCTGTAGTTCCCCTCTTTCTAATTGAGCGAACTCATCGCTCAATGCCTTTTGCAATTCTCTTCACAGTTTTTTCTATGATAAACATTCTCATAATAGACATAATTTGTTCTAACTTTTGTGGCTGTTTTTATTATTAGCAATTTGTAAGTAGAATTTTGTTCATCGGAGAAAAATTGCGTTCTAAACCAAGAAGCACGTATGAATTAAACATGGTGGGATATATTTTTATAACATCAACATTAGCCCACCGCCGTAGACAGGCGCACGAGCGATCCCGCCAACAAACGTACGCACTGGAAAGCGCGTGCTGAGCGGTGTCATATCAAGGCGTTTTGTTGATTTCCTAGGACAGTGAAGATTTCACGTTCCAAATGAAATAGAGTAATACTAACTGGAGAGCAAATAATATCAATTTGATATGATTAAGAAACTTAGGGCTGAATGAAAACCCCGGAATAACATTTTTTAGGTACTTCACATCGTTTATACCCATCACGCTATGTGGATATCGAATACATAAAATATTTTCATATCGAGACCAAGTGAAGAAAGTGTTAAGAAGCTTATGATGCAGGAGCAAAGAAGTGGTGATTCTGAGAGGTTCCAGTTCCGATCCAATTTGTAACGGGGAGCAGTCAAAGACAAGGGGGAGGATTTGTTTACCCTACAGCTTAATGTAGTTCACTTCTCGTTACGAGTAAGCTACGAGGATGACACCGACACGCTTTCTTACTTTCAAATAATATTATTAATAATAATGATGATAATAATAATAGGTTTATCAAAAAACATCGGACCAACCAAGTGACTAACATTACTGCTATTTACACTAGATTAAATACATACAAGTTTCATATTAGAGTAATGATTTTGTGATTGAGATGAACTCTACATGAAGATGATTTCTTACAGACGCGTCTGGTGTACGAGTGTTGCTCAGCGCAGTTCACAATGCGTCAAAGTAGACCTGAATTTGTTGTGACTCTCAGATGAAGTTCGCCGTGTTTTGTGATCGAAGTTAAAAGTACGAAGTAATTATTACACTGTAGTGCAGGTTTGAAAAGTTTGATCATGCTAATTCAAAAAACTGACAATTTGCGTTACAGAAGAAAGGGAGTACATTTGATAGGTTCGTGTATTCACACCCGGCTTAAGAGAAAATCTATTTTAAAGTTGATAAAGTTATTGTGAAATCAATCCAGTGGTTGATTGGATATTGTTGCTTAAGGTCGAGGGTTGACGCGAGGTTTCTTTTGGTGCTGGAACGTGAAAAAAATCCTGACACCAAACACGAGCGAGAATCTGTTTTGGAAAAAAAAGAGACTCGTGAAAAATATAAGTCGGAACATTAATAAGGTACTTAAGGTAATTTCTGTACTGCCACAGAAGCTCAAGGAGCTTGCTGCTTCAATCGGTTCTCGCGAAGCGGAACGATTTTGTAGAGTCAATTTATTCTATTAGATAAACAAATCGAAAAGGTTAATTCTTCAATAATAAATAAACTGTTCTAGTGCAGAACTCAGTACGCGAAAGCAATGAATGGCATCAGGAGTAACTAAATTCATACGATTTTAACGCCTCTAAAATCTGACAATAAAGAGCGTGTGTATGATGTGCGTTTAAATTTAGTATTAGGCCTACTCAAGCTTCAAAAGGCTTAAACCATTAATTCTGGGAATTCCTTACATCGATGAATTTATTTTACTTTTAGCGTACGGCTAAGGGAATAAAAAGGGAGAAAAATTGTCTTCGGTGAGAAAAAGGTATTACAGGGAGTAGAAGAAGGTGGGGGCGGGTGGTTTTTGAGATCAGTTAAACCAGTAATAAAAACAACGCTATATGTACATAAATCCTGAATGAAAGATAAAATAATTCTTTGGCTTGAATGACAGACAAAATAAGTTAATGTTCTTTGTAACGACATCAACTACAGTGGATAGCTACGAAAGTAAAAAGTTCATAACGAAAATGGTCAGTCACAGATATTGAGCTTCACGAAGAAACAATAAATCTACGCAACATCAACTTCGGATACAATCTTTTGAAGTACGACCAGAAAAATGTTACGATAAACACGTTTGCGTATTACGTAAGTGAATAAAAAGGCAAATATTCAGCCACACGGTCAATGAAATCAATTTAAAAGCTTTAAATTTAACTAAAAGCCATGATCAGCGTGATCACATGATCGAAGCTCCTTTGGTCATAGTCTACATCACGCTTTGTTTCGAAATCATCGTTGGTACCTTGCGATACGCCATCCCTGCTTGGTAAAGAAACTTTTATACTCCATTAAGCTGGCATTGAACTGTGATCTTCGTGAAATTAGAATGAACAATCTTACAATTTAACTGGACAAGAAAAAATGAAAAATGCCTCTCGACTCCCATCAAATAAATCTAATCATAGTTCATGTTGTTCTCTGGGGGTGTCAAAATGAGCCTCATACCTAAAGGTCTAATAAGATACACGGCAGTATGCGGTGTATTATGGGCATGCAGCTGAATTAAAATTGTTTTTTACTCCTTAGTGTGTAAATCTAACGGATTTTCACACTAAATGAAGCAAGCTTGTAGGAATGGATCACCACGTACCCCAAGGAAAATTGATCCAAGGGGTTTGAAGGTCACTTAATACCGAAATAATAAGCAAGGACGACTGGGGCGAAAGAGGAGGGAGAAAACAATGGCAAAGAAAAACGTACAGGAGTGGAAAAGGTGCAAGAGAAATGATTATCTTCCATAAATTTTACAGAATAGCTAAGACCCATTGGAGTTGGATGTTGTGCCTAGGCCTATGACGATCACCTCTCACCAACATCCCGACAGAGAAGAGGGAGAAACGAGACAGGACAGTTAGAATAAGGAAAAGTCAGGCCACTTCAGTGGTCAAGCTACTCCCACTACTGAATAATAACCAGAGCTGCGTAGCGTTGGTCACGTCCGAGAAGCTTCATCTTTAGCGTACACTGACGACGATGTGCGTCATCACACCCCACGCAGGCTTAAGATAACATTTCGCTCTATCAACGGTACATTACTGAAATAATTTTCGGGTACAAGTTTCGCCGTTGCAAACAGGGATACATAAAAAAACTGCAAAAAATGTTACCTAAATTGAAATAGACGCTGATATGAAATTAAGGCTCCAATGCAATAGTGATATGCCGAAAAAATTAGACCAAGTCAAGCTGAGCATAACGAAGAAACGTGCCGTGAGGAGGAGTCCACAGCAGCAATGGATGGGGTGGGGGGAGGGAGAGACAGGGCTGTAGTCAAAACAGTTGACCTAGCGAGAAAAATTTGATCATTCGGCGGTTTGTGTTTCGATTTGCATACTTTATGGCTACGAAACGGTTTTGCACGCAGTTAAGATGAGGCAGCTCTAAACTTAGAGGCTGTGAGTAGTGTCAAAATTAAACAAATTTGACGTCTAAAACCACTGAAATAGAAGTGTTGAGGCATCCAAGTTAAGCTCGTGTTTCTTGCTTGCTATTCGGAAATGTGTAACTAAAGAAAATCGATGTGAATTTGTACGAAAATGAAGTCTTAATCTACCACCACGTGAGAAGCGCCTGCGACACGCCGTGATGAAACTCAGCTGCGTGATGAGGCAGGAAGAGTTTAATGATAAGATGTACGGTGAAGGGTGAGAGGATGAAGCACTACACAGAAGGTATACCTAAGCCTTACAGCTAAACATCAACTTCAATAAGTCCACACACATCACCTTCCATTTCACACAACGACCAACATTGTTGACAGCTTCTCCATGCCAACGTCTCAATACATACGAGCAAACTCGGTGTCATAATTCGCGACCAAGATTCTCTCGTTTTATGTAAATCGAAGGCTTATTTCGTCTCTTTAAAGCTCAACAATTGCTGATATTGTGACCATTTTCAATTTGAAATGTAATTTGTAAAACTTTGCGACGTTCATAAAACGTGAGGAACCAAACCGTACACTACGATAAAGGTCTCAATTCGCAGCCGCTGTGTCGCATATCTCGGAGTGAATCAAGTTCGATTCTTGACGACGTTTGGCCAATGAATCTGATATGAAATATAATTCGTAATTTTGGTTGCTATTATTTGAATTTCAGTTGGTTAATATCGTCTGAAAAGCTTTATAACAGATTAATTTGCTCCGAATATCTATCTGTAGCTCTTTTTACATCTGGCTAGAACGAACGTAGGAGCAAAGGATTCAGTTTCTGTAAGATTTCCTATAGACTGATTCTGTAAGATATCGAATTCAAATCTTCTATGTTTCCATCATACCTCATTCCATTTCCCCTGAATTTTAGCCTTCACATCTCAGTTCTCACAATTTCGTCCTCCAGAGCCCACCAACCGCCCCGGCGCCTCTGCACCTAGATCTGACCTGGAACTAACTGCAGCTGCAGTCGTGGTTGTAAGAAGAAGTCTTGTTAAGTATTTCTTGAGCAGGTGTAATCTTAGTTAAGGTCTCTTTTCACAAAAAAGGCGATGATCTTATCACTCGTATATAGTAAAGTATCTTCTCTTCGTGTATAGTATTTTCCCTTTCGCTGATCAGCCAGATCGTAATTATAGTTCTTAAACCCTACAGTGCTTCGCTTATTAATCGTAATTAGCGTAACACTGCACCGGTAAAGAATACGTATCTCACTTGCTCAAAATTTCTTCATGGGAGGATTTAATTTAGGTATGAGTTTGATTCCCATTGCCAATTTATAAATTTTTTATGGATTTTTATCATCAATTATTTGCTAGTTAATGGAAGATACTTTACCGAGACTAAATTGGTTACGTTGTACAGTTTGATAATAACTACCAACAAATACGGCTCTTATACCGCTTTAGAGACCCAAAACACCATATTTCACAGATAATTCGCTGCCAAGAGGAAACACGTGATAATCTTAATTATTATCAAGTGTTGACGTGCTACAAGATCCATCCCTAATAATGAGACGAATTGGACTGCAGTTAGATATCAAATAATGATCTTGGTTCAGAAATCATTGCGATCATATCAAGCATGTGTATGAAAAATTCAATTTCAGATCTCAAAAGCGGTATGCGAGGCCTATTTGTTGGGCTCTAAGGGCAACAGAAAAACGAAAGGATCATTCTCGTTTCATATCAAGCCGTGGTGCTTTCTATTGAAGTTGATGTTTTGCTCACCGCACAGTTCGGAAGTAAGGGGTATGCAGTTAAGATATTCACATATTTTACACTCGTAAATAGGTGTCACGTAAAACAATATGATGAGAGCACTAAGCATGACGAGCACAGCGAGCAAACACACCCAGATGAGTAGCACTTTGCGCCGCCGGTCGTACGGCCCGAACGACACGAAGGGAAGGAGCGCGTACGACAGCAGGAAGCCGAAGATAAAACCGAAAATGTGCGCATAGTTGTCGACCCAGGGCAGCAGCCCTATGAGGAATAGCACTCCCGTCATCCCCACAAGGCGGCCCAGGGCCGACCAGGGGTGTCTTATGAGCGGCCAACAATTGATTACTTCGACAAAAAGACACGCCAGCAGCCCGAACTGTGACCCAGAAGGCCCCACCTCCGCTCTGTACGGCACAAAAATGGCCGACGCTAAATTTCCTGCTATGCCCGAGATGATGTAGATCATGCCGATCCGAACAGGGCCTGCTAGCTTCTCCAGGTCCCTCATGAAGAAAAATTGAAGAAATAATGTGATGGCGAGATGGAACACTCTGAAACGAAACAAAAATTTCCTTATCATATGTAGCTCCGATTAATAATTTCTGACGTTTGTATATTATTTTGAAAAGAATGAAAGCCAAAAGCGTTGATTAGGTAGCTAGATTTCGGGTGAATAACGTGGCTTCCAGACGTAACACACTATGACGAGAGTAGCTTCCACCATCAGATAGAGGTTAGGTTACGGGACAATAATATGGTGACGAAAGTTAAAATCTAGACCTAAAGGAGGCAAAATCGAATCAGTAATTAAGGTAAAAGTCTTATGAAACCATTAGCGTGAACTCTAAAATGCTATTTCAAATTATTGATAGTTAGAAACGCATTGATTTCGTCATGGAATCCTGGCTGAGCAAAACAATTGAGTGAACATCTACTTGACCATTGTCAACGAGCTTTCGTCTTTGACGCTTTACATACATTGCTTCACGAGAGTGATCGTTCTAATGTGGATACTTTGATTTTTTTAACTTAACATCAATGAAGCAATAACACCAAAGGATTCAATTTCTGCTTCTGAGTTAATAAATTTTGTAACGCATGCCTCCTAGCATCTCATGTACAATTAAGGGGAACGGCCGGTAAAAAAATTATGGGACGGATCACTTTTAAATTTGGTACACTCGTGTAGCTCGATGGAAAGAACTTATTTTGCTCTTGATTTTTTAGAGTTCTAAAAAAAGGCGACATTAAAAAAATGTCATTTTTACAATTTACAGAACGTTCTACATCATATAATTTTTTTGCCCTAGAACGATGGGACTGGTTCCATTCTACATGTTTCGATGAAGAGAACAAACGGGATTGGCCAAAAAACGAAAAAGTATATTTTTTGTCATTTCATAAAAAATCCTGACTTTCACATTCCTTCCAATTTTTGTGCATAACGTTTCGAGTTTTTAAATGACGGAAAAATTCTTCAAAATTTAGTTTACTTTTAAATTCACTGTCGAATGAAATAGGTTTCACCATTGTTTTGGGTGAAAACTGTAAGAACTGGAACTTTTCAAGTTAGGAAACTAGATTTTAAAGAAGTTTTTATGAGTTTCCAAACCAATTACCAGTAAAAGATTCATTTCATATATTATACAATAAATTTAGAATGATACACACCAAGCGTTAAGACTGCTACATTGCACATGAGTTAGGGAGGATGATATGAGGGGAGAGGGGGCGGGGGTGGTAGGAGTTTGAAGCAGGATTGTAGACTGAGCTGTCCTGAGGCGAGCGTAGGCTCCCTCTTAATTAATTCATATGCCCATGTGCAGTGCTGTAGTCGCAGAACAGGGTTAGAACCATTCTAAATTTTATAATATTATAATGCACCGTTTAAAAGTAGATAATATGTAACTGCCGAAGCGATAATTTTTTTATTCTTTGCTCATTGCACAGTCATTTTTGCAGGTAAAGGTTTCAAATTTTAACATATTATTAAGGTACGTATCAGAGAACTTATTGCGATCAATATAACATTTTCAAATATGTGAACAAAGCAAAACTTCACAGGGCGGTTCGTTTAAACGATAGATTTTACTTTTTGGAAAGACAATACCACTCTCCTGGAAACAGTGATACTCCAATACTCACCCGGCATGGATGAAGAGAGATGTCCAGAGTCTATAGAACTGATCGGGATGATCAGGGCTGTGGAACGGCACCATCCCACAGACGTTGTTCATGCAGGACACCTGCCAAAGCCATCGATCAATATGACATTCATAATCGTTCATTACAATGACACCATAATTCGAGCCGTCGTAGGAACTTCAGGAAGAATTATTCGTAGTCATAACGAGAATAATTGAATTATTGCGTTTTAACGTTTTGGATATATACTAATAGGTATAGCATAATGAGTTATAACCTCAATAAAAACTATTTCACTGATGGAAATTTGCGATGAATAAGAGATATCGCAGGCAAAATGTCATTAATAAATCGTGCTAACTTTTTATTTGAGGGATGAACCGTAATTTCTTGCACGTACTGTAATCTTCCATTCAGACGCTATAATGCGAAATTTAATTGTGAGCCACAAATATCAGATGAAATAATTTTTACGCATGAGTGATTAGAATTTTAGGAAAGCACTATTTTCTCGTACATTTACAATGAGAACTAGTTTGATAATCTCAGGGTCGGGAAAAAATGTTAACATATGACAAACGTTCATTAAATGATTATTAAATACAGCAAAATACTCAGGCAATGTTCGTGACGAACAATATTAATACAACTTTTGCTACTTAGCAGTAACATCCTTAATACGATATGAAATTGTATGATATTTATCAATGCGATATTTAATAAATACATCAAGATTAATCATCGAGTGGTAATACTTTTTTGCGACACCCTGTTCAATATATTCGAGAAATGTTGTAATTCATCATCGACCCATCAGCTCACTGAGGTGGTCAAGGTACTAGGACTTTTAGAGTGCCTGAATGAACGCCTCAACCACCGGTCATAGAGGGCAGCAGAAGGCGAAACGCTGCTGCCGTTTCATCTCCCCAAAACAGGTTAAAGTGAAAAATTCAAGACTTTTTTACAATTCAGTTTTTGATTGTTGAGACCATTTATTTTTATTCTGATTCGTGGACAACACAAGTACCCAATTATAAAAATGAGCGCTAGAAAATACTAGGCTTAGCCATTTGGTCTATGAGCTCCAAGATCAAGTCTATCCATTGTGTTATCAGGCCAAAACGACAGGTATTTCTGGGAGGGTTGCGATATTCGAAGTCCTATGGCGCACCTGCGAGCAGAGCGTGGCCTCTTCATGGAAGTAGCCCCTGACGAAGTTGCAGTACTCGCGCGTGCTGATGCGGCACTCGCCGTGTATGCCGATGCAGCAAGGATGCCCGATCACCTCGCACGCCATGTGCTCTGCCGCGTGGAACTTGCGCACCGCCTGAATGGAGGTCCGCTTCCGGCAGATCGGCCACCGCGTGATGTCGTCCGGCCACTCGTGCGGAGGCACCGACGCTGGCTCTTTGCAGTAGCTGCTCGATCAAATCAACGTAACCCCTTACCATCTAGTTGGATTTCAAAGTTCCCTTTCATAAGGATGATGCTAGTTTTTCGTAACAAGCTAAATCCAGCCTTATTACATGTATACAAAAATCTGCGACTAATTTTTCGTTCCAAGCTAAATGCGCCTTATCTCAAAATCATTTGGTCGGTAAAGGGTTAAGGTCACGTCAGTTATATTATTGTCTGGTTCACGTTATTGGTGTATTCCTTGCATAGGATGTTCGTCAATGGAATAGAAGATTTGGTAGGATGACTGCGTTTGTTGAGTCAGAGTTTAATTGAAGAGTGTGAAACAGGTGACATGTGTTTGCGAAATCTTACATCCTTGGTATCAATCGGCGCGACAAATAATGCTATAGATGGTGTGATAAGGTGTGACGTAATCATAAAAATTTAAATCTTGCTGTCGAACGGCATGAGAATTGGATAGAAGCCCAAGAAAAGACGACTCTGCTCATCCGTGTTGTCATTTTATATTGTGTTCCATTCTAATCTAGTGCACTAGCATGTTTCTTGTAGAGTGACCCATCAAAGGGTCATATAACCCCTTGTCAAATAGCATCGTCTCAGGAAGCATGGCTAGTTCCGTGAAAATCTTCCTCTCGAGAATTGAAGTTGATCACAACATTGAAAGGTCCCGTTTCGGCAATAAGTACACAGCAACAGACGTTGAAATAAGAGATTCTAAAACAGCTGAATACAAAAGATTCAGAATGAAGACTGAAATAGTTAGGCGTCTATGAAAATTAGTGCCTCTGTGCAAATTTTCGATAAAAAGTTTAAATTTATATATGCTACCATTGTTAATGTTACTTTACTCTACAATTCGTAGACACAACCACTTGTGTTCGGACGCACGATATCATTGCCAAGGTGAGACCTGACACCTGAGCTATGGTCCAAGTGCGACACGACAATGTTTGTCCGGACACAGGGGGCAATGGCTCGCAACAGCAGGGACACACTCACTCTGGATCCTGCCCACACACCGAGCCCGACAACCTCCCGTTGGGGCCCTTGGCGAGCTCGCTCCATTTCTTCCACACAGATACTCGCGTCTGGAATGAAACGTTCCGCGTTAGGGCTTCCTGTGCTGCTTAACACAACGTATGAAGACCACTGGCAACAATAGTGGATGTTAGAAATTATCCAATTTAGTCTTAATTTAGTCCAATGAATTTGTTCAAAACTACAATGGATATGAGCACAAGTGCATGATGTGACTGCTGTGGTGATATTTCGTTCATTTAGAATATGAATTCATTCTTCTAGTGGTAAAAACATATTTTGGAACTAGTACAGTTATTTTAGCACTGTACGTGACGTGCAAGAAATATTGAAACAATGTATTTTTTAGAAAGGTATAGAACAATTGTTCTCGACTTATTGCAGGATTTTTAGAATATATATTTTAGAAAGGTATAGAACAATTGTTCTCGACTTATTGCAGGATTTTTTTTGGCGTGGCAGTCTTTCTGCAACTTTTATATCGTTCCTCATCTCGGGACAGTTAAGAGGTTAAGATGGCTCTGAAAATCAGGCCTCAGGGTAGCCTACGTGCGCTGGTTGTAAAGGGTAACGATACATTGTGTGAACTCTTCCTTTTTCTCTTGAAACTATGTCGCTGTCCCCTACAGAACCGCTGACCCTATGCTGAGAACCACTGCAACAGAGCAACTAATGTAAGTATTTCACAAAATCTATTTCTCCAACTTACAATATAGGAATTCGTGACTTTGAAGTCAAAACTGAACAAAAATAAATAAAATAGCATGCAATACAACAAAAATCTCTTTTAGTAATCAGTGGAATATAATAAACACATGCCAAAATAAGTAAATTTCCAAATGACGATCACAAAAAACCTCGCTCGAGAAAGTAGACGAACGCGCATGATGTATAAATGGGCTGGAGGGTTGAAAACGAAAAAAACGCTACAAATAAAATTAATAGCTGCGAGAATTTCCGCGCTAATTGGATAAAAATAAACATGAACCGAGAAGCTCATCCAACACTTTGCTCACCGATTCCGCCTCTCCACCATTGCCGGATGGCTAAGGGAGAGATTGAACGAGAATAATTTAAGCATCAGACCTATAATATTAGTATGAGAATGTAATTTAAAGCATCAAATACTATGCATTTTAAGCCTCCTAGAGGTGTAGATGATAGTTTCCGTTGGGCTTAGACAACACACACCCGTACGCTATTTCATAGTGCAGCAAATACTTTACTTCCTTTTCGGAACATGCTAAAGAAACTTGTGGGATTTTCCCAGAGGTACGTAACGATTTCTTTTATTCCTTTAGACAGGAATCTTTATTTCAAGCTTCTGCACGTATGATGAAAACTCTAACCCAAAAGTACAGTAATCACAGTGGTAAAATCATGTTTTGTTGAAAACTATGGTGAATATGCACGCAAGAGCATAAAACATAACTATTCTTTACGAAATATTTCTTCAATTGAAAAAATAAGTTGGCCCTTTAAATTTGAAGTGGTGGCCTAGTTCAGACATCCCCGAAGCAGAATATCAGCACGCCAACGCCTCATACCGAACACTCCCTCCTGGAGGACTGCACGCAGCCCGAGTCGTCGTTGCGGATGCAGCAGCCCGTCTCCCTCTCCGACCGCCGCTGCTCTTCGATGTCTCGGAAGATTTTCTCGTCTTTGCGCATGCACGGAGCGAATTTTGCCCCCAAGTGTATGAGGTCAGCCTGTCAAAGAAAATTAAGCACCGTTCAAATAGAATATTGTATGATCTTCTTGATTTTGATCTCAAGAATTGAGACTGGATGTAGTTTTTTACTGTTTCAGAGCGCAGATACGAGATCATATTTCTTTACGTCGATGCGTAACAAGATCCCTAACAACAGCAGGTGTTTTACGCTGCAGCAGAAATTTTGAACTGATCTGAGCGATTATCCGATCTTGGATGAAGACAAAAGGCAACTTCAATTCAATGCAATATCAATTGGTGTAGGTATACGAAATGATTCCAAAGCACAAAGGGAGCACACCTTGCGAGCCTGACTCACCGCTCTCGGGCCCCACCAGAAGTTCTCGGGCTCCCAGTAGGCCACCGTCTGGATGGAGAGGCTGGCCATCAGCACCTGTAAATTAAGAGACCATGTCGCTCCCGTATGGCAACCTAAATTAAAACCTTCCTGAGTTCCTTAAGATTAGCATGTAGGCTGTAATGTGACACATATTCGGTGCGTAATATGATGAAAAAAGTCCGTACATTATATATTTTAAAACTCCAAAAAAATTATTTTTTGATTGTTAGGAACATTTCGACAGCGCACTGGCAACACAAAGTACATCGGAGAAATAAACAAGTCACCAGACATCTAAGATAGAGGTTTCCCCAGATATCACTCCTTTTGCTACATGTACTCTATTTATGACAACTGTAACTACAATCAGTAAGAACATTTTTGAAATGAGCCCCATGGACCGATCACGTCTAGGGACAGCTGAGTGCGTAGGTACGTCCAGTTCATTATGCAATCGAAGAGTCATATTTATACCACGAACTTCAAAAAGATCAAGAGGCTTCAAGGCGCATCGTACGAAAAAGTTTGGAATATGCATACAGCTTGATTGTTGGAAAAAAGTTAGTCAACTTGTTATGATTGTTTCTCGTAATTCAGAAGGGTTGCGACTCGAGCTCTTGCCAGTGAAGGGGCCAAAATAGAGCAACCACACTTTAGTCTTCATATTCCCGCCGTCTCTACTCCAAAGAATCAATCAATTCTATCCGACTTATAACGTAATGCAAGAGTTTGTTCAGAGTTACAAAAGTATTTCGTTTTTTGTGTCATTATTCCTTGGAAGACAGCCACCATAGCCGCCTCACCTGGCCACTTTGTTGCTTGACACTGACGCCGTAGGGGGCGATGCCGTAGCAGAGGATGGAAAGCAGGAACACCACCACCTGGACACAGCTCACCCACCACGTGAAATACGGTCTGTAGTCCTCCATTTCATCCAGCTGGTGCTTCACCTGTCGTCGTACGTTCGTTAGAAGTGCGATGCAAAAACTGTTAAGAGTGCAACTTGTAACCCTTCCGAGTTGGTTTGTATAAATGATTCATTCATCTAAAAAGAGTTTGTTTTGTTTTAGTAGTTAAAGAAATATAAATGGTTTTACCAACACGAAATGTTAGTGTAACAATTGTTGTAGATATACATGGCAAATTTAACTTGTATCAAAGCATCATTTAGGACAAACACATTCTGCTAAGCTAGTTGAAAATATCTTCGGCCTATACTCTTACATATCCCAGGAGACTTGCGGGTTAAGGCAGTTGTTTTTATTCTTAGTAATTTCCGGCTTCTACCATGAGCAGGACTCGTACATAAAAGATTGTTTTAGAATCTTATTCATAAAAGTTTTTTCAAATCTCACCGTCCGTGTATCGTCTAGCAGAAAAATTGGGTCGAATTAATCAAAATTGTAGTACTTGAGTAATGTGTGTCACTAATAAACCGAGGGATTAGTCTGATGAATTATCAAAAATCCCAGTGAGCTGTAACAATTTTACAGGAAGCAAATTATTTTTCTTCAGCTTCACAGGTCTCCCCGACTGTTGTGCTGTGGAAGATGATCTCATTTTTTTATTGCGGTCATCATTCAGAATTCCAGCTCAGTGTAACAAGATCCATGTTTATAAATTCCAACTCTGCCTTGTATGATATTCAAATTAGATTAACGTGCTTATTAGTTTAACATATGCCCTTAGTTTAAACACGTCCAACAAACTCATATTACAACTTCGTCTCTTCTCTGCACCAAACGAATTTGTTACATAAAGTAGTTCACCTGACTGACGTCCTGCCTGTGCAGGCCTCCCCGGTTCCTCATGGACCGGAAGGACCTGCCAAACAAGCGGCCTGTGAGGCCCATGCCGTACTGGCGGCGGTCCGAGTTGTCGAAGCAGTGGTCCAAGATGCGCTTCCAGATGCGGGATCTGCCCACGCGGGCTTCCAGTCTGAAAAATGCGAATCTGTGAAATTCTATTTTTCTTATTTTCTTTCTCTGAAAGCTCATTGATATGCTTCCGGCTAAAATTCTAGGGGTAAAATGACCCATCAGTGGGTCATAATGCTGTAAACGAGTTAACAATAAAAGGAAGAGTATGCGAGCTAATTTAGAGTTTACAAAATGTAGTGCAGGATGCAACAAGACTAAATGTGCTATTGTCGAATTTGAGCTGCAACTGAGATTGATTATTACAGGTTACCTGCCACTAGAGGACGCCATCGCTCCCCCAGGTCCCATGGTGGAGTCCAGACCATCTCCACCGGACGAGTGACTGCCAGGAGTAGTAGAAGAGGTGGCGGTGGCTGCTGTAGAAGGCCTGTACCACTCGTGCTGGTTCAGCGTAGGGTGGTAGTGAGGTTTACCATTGCCTCCGCTCTGTTCGAGGTATGATGAAGATAATATAACACTGTGGTAAAATATTTTATTATACATCGATGTTCTGCTATGCGTCAAGTACGTCCATCTCCAGCTGGACCTAGTAACACTGTAAGTGCGTATAATCTGACGAGATATCATTGCATGAATTTTATTTTTTTTGTAAGTTACTGCGTCCATTAGGGTATCACATGAGTATCGTACCCTGGATACATATTATTTTCTTCAACAATTTGAAACTCGAGCGTTTGTTATGTATCGGCTGTATATGACTAGTGAGGCATGGCTACCGGGTGGGCAATATGTATGTGACTAGGGAGGCATGGCTACCGGGTGGGCAATATGTATGTGACTAGGGAGGCATAGCTACCGGATGGGCAATATTTATGTGACTAGGGAGGCATAGCTACCGGATGGGCAATATTTATGTGACTAGGAAGGCATAGCTACCTTGAATAAGTTATCCTTAAATAAATTATCGATAGTTTAAAATTCCGGTATGTCACGGCCGCAATTTATTTGCATCAAAATTCTGCGTTGAATGAGTGAAGTATCATAATTTTATGCCAAAAACTTTACGAGAAGCTTAGTTTCAAAGTCGAAGCATACCATCTTCGGTATCGACCATCAAATTATAATAATACATTTTTATGGAGTTCCACATGAATTTACTGTAAAAAATGTATTTTGTACTTTATGAAATCAATTTAAAATGGTACTCACCAAGTGCTGTGACTGCTGCACTGCACACGGGTTGGGGAAGTGATGGTGGGGGGGTCTGAAGCGAGATCGTAGATTGAGCTGCACTGAGGCGAGCGAAAGCTCCCCCCAATCCATGTGCCCATGTGCAGTGCAGCAGTCACACCACTTGGTGAGAACCATTCTAAATTGATTTCTTTGTATAATAAAGGATCGTTTCAGGTAAATCATGTGTAACCCATTGAGAGTCTTATTTTTTATGTATCTTCTCCCACAACGAATTCAGTTTTGCAAGTACAGTTTTCAAATATACACATATTAAAATATATTTATCAAATAGAGTTTTTCGATAAAAAATTAAATTTAAATTTGAACGAAGCTCTGCTCAACGATCAAACCCCTTGAACGAACGCTATGTTAGTTTTGTTTCTTTAAAGATAAAAAAAAATTACTCATTGCGACGCGGATTCCATATTTAAATTTTACCTGCATGAGGTTCGGGGAAAATTCTAGCACACACTGAAGTTTGATCCTATTGTTGCTTTGGCGTGAGGAGTACTATATAAAAAGGGGAATGTTCAAAATCTCTTTTCTTCGAAATTTTCTTCCTTGAGTTACACGTCGCTGCTTCTTCCCAGTTGTTCATGTCCTACGAGAAAGCGCCTCGTGGATTATATATTGTAATTGAATTTTTGAGACTTCTATTTAAGGATCATATTTTACCATAGAAGAAGGACACCAGAAAAAAATATTTCCTAATTTTGAGAATAGGAGTGCAAGTAAAGCCGGTACAACCAGAAGAGCCACCCGCTTCTACGTACAAAAGTCAATTTATCGAATAGCTATTCCGGCGATTTCAATTTACATACAAGGCATAACATATTTGGATTAGTCGGAGAATTTCCTGGACGTAAATTATGCTAATTGTATTTAAAGGCTTCACGATTAGTAAATATTAACTTATTCCATCTAGTTCAACTAATCAGTAATGTTAAGTTTGTAATCCTGCTTCTACACATTTATTTGACAAGTACATGCTCAAAATGATTTATGCAGATCAACTGCAAAAATTTCAACACTTAACCAAATGTATCGACCAACGGGCTATGCAGACCCGCTTCGTAAGAATGCAGTTATTCGTAAAAGTCAAACGAAGTCTTACTGCACGTAGTCATACGGCTGCAGCTTGTTTTCAGCAAAAGCCAAATGAAGCTTTATGAAAATTTTGATCCTAATAGGGTAATTAATCTTGCCATAATTGAGCACACGAAACTTAGGCACAGTTTCTAACTCTGCAGCAGCTGCTATTTTGTGTCGAGAGTACAGGGATATTGGATGCGTAGTTTGTTTGGAGTCGTCCTTCTTCCAATAGCCTGAAACCCCTATTGACTTTAAACGTATAATGGCCAGTGATGCTTACAAGAGATGTTTTTACGTAGCGCACTCGCCGTTGTAAGAGCTTCACTTGCATATGTACTACAAAAGTGTAAACAGTCATTTTAACAGTCTAACCTCTTTGTTGGACTCGTGTGCAGCGTCACCTTCCGGAGTGCTGGCCACTTTGCCATCGAAGAAAACCTGGCAGAAAAATGGGGTTGCACATGCATAAATTTTCATATAGTTTCATTGTACGTGCACGATTTTAAGGTTATTTGGGAAATGAGAATGAACCGACTTTGGGGAACCCTTGGCGAAATTTTACGGTATTCAAGGTTAAAGATTATTTCAGAATACTTATTATAAGGCACATTGAGAAGCACCTCCTCAGCAAGCAGTTCAGCGGTGTATTGATCCGTGGGTTGTGAGGACCCAGAAGAGGAGGAGGCAGGGGAAGAGTCGGAATGCGCTAGGAGTCGATCGCTGGCGAGGCTGTCCAGAGAGTGGACGCTGGTTGGAGCGTAGCTACGACTCTTGGACTGCCCTCCAGGGGTTCCTGAAGCCTGGCTCTTGGCACGGCGCTTCGATACCGTCTAAAAAATACATCAATAAAATAAAACTAAACAGAAATTTCTACTACATAGGCAAGAATTAAAATGAGGTCGCTGAAGCATTACACCTTATTACTTACCAAAACTGCAAAAACTGTGAAATTTTTAGTGGCATTCTTGTACTTAGACATCAATGAGAAATTCAACGTCCTCAGTGATTTATTGATGAAAAATATATTTCATTTCTATACTGGATAGTTAGGTAGAATATTCAAGTTTAAGAGTGAAGGTGTTTGTCGCTTCACTTAATTTAAGAATATATGTAGTGATGACGAGAACCGTTGCCATTCTGAAGGGCGAGAGTATCAACTATATTGTTAGCTCTTTGTTCTGAAACGACAATCATTCTTCGGCTCTAATTTTCATTCGATTTACCACTATTCGATTTTGACAGCTTTTTTCGCTGAAATTTTGTCTCTGTTTTACTTCATCGGTCCGAATCAGAGCTGCCCCATGGGCCACATATATGTTCTGCGTTAGAATTTTAAAACTGTTTGCTTACGAAAATTCAATTTTCACCCATGTACTTTACTAGTGTACTTCATCTACGATCGCCTGCGCAGTCGCACAAAATCACACTAAAAAAATCACGAAAGTAAACAGCCGTTGTTGAATTCTATGACCCTTTTGTCCGGGCTGACGATAGTCATGCTTTTTATAGAGAATGGAAATATACCGTCTTTACATTGTGTTTAACTGACATAATTTATTGGAACAAACTTTCATTATTTTATTTGCATAAAAAAAGTTTTGATCCCAAAATTAAATCTTCAACATGAAATGTGTAAATTTCGTGTTAACTAAGAAATTACAAGTGAAACATAGGAGCAATAAAATACTAACTTACGCATTGCAATTGAATTTCCCAAAAACCTTAAATTACAGCCTTCGTTGGTACCAGCTCTCCCGCCATAATATGAATTATTAAATAGGTAAAGCATTTCGCACGAATACTTTGCTCACAATGAACGCGCTTTTCTCGAGCTCAAGACAGCGAGCTTGAATATTTCAAGACTAAAAGGCCCAACTTATTTTTTAAGTAAACGAAGTATTGAGTGAACAGTCGTTCATATTTTATGCATTTGAGTATCTCAGCTTTAACTAGACCTTCGGGACTTCTACATTTCGTGCCCATTTCACTTCTTTCCAATTTCATGCCTCCTTTGCTGATAACTCAATTTTTTCTTCCTTTCCCTTCTTAACTTGATGTTTCTATGCGCAGGAAATCTTGTGTAGGAACACACCTTGAACACAGATTCTCCGTTCTCCAAAGTCCCACTAAAAAGTCCCTACTCTTTCGGTGCGTAACGGTCTGAGTTACTAAAGTGCTGCTATCCTTGGTACTACTACAAGCGCTGCTATCCTTGCTACTACTACAAGCGCTGCTATCCTTGCTACTACTACAAGCACTGGTATCCTTGCTACCACTACCAGCGCTGCTATCCTTGCTACTACTATGTGCTTATGCAGTTGAGTGCGTCTTCACCGCAGTCTTGAATGAAGCGGTACGAATTGAATTCTGAATTAGAACTAGTTTAGAGGCACTAAAAACGCATTTTCTACTACTGTTTCTAAAAACTAACGTCCCTTTGGATTGACAACGGTTCTCTAAGAATGAAGTATGGATTATAAAATATGAAATACGAAGTATAAATTACGAAGTATAAATTGTAAAGTATAAATTGTAAAGTATAAATTGCAAAGTAATTGTAAAGTATAAATTGTAAAGTATACATTGTAAAGTATACATTGTAAAGTATAAACTGTAAAGTACAAATTATTTAGTACGAATTAGGAAGCGCGAATTATGAAGCGCGAATTATGAAGCGCGAATTATGAAGCGCGAATTATGAAGCACGAATTATGAAGCGCGAATTATGAAGCGCGAATTATGAAGCACGAATTATGAAGCACAAATTATGAAGGACGAATTATGAGGGACGAATTATGAGGGACGAATTATGAAGTACGAATTATGAAGTACGAATTATGAAGTACGAATGATAAAGTACGAATTATGAAGAACGAATCATGAAGAACGAATATGAAAAACGAATTATGAAGAACGAATTATGAAGAACGAATTATGAAGAACAAATTATGAAGAACAAATTATAGAGAACAAATTATGACGAACAAATTATGAAGAACGAATTATGAATTATGAAGTATGAAGTACGAAGTTCGAATTAAAAACTATAAATTACGAAGTATGAATAACGAAATGTAAATTACGAAATATAAATTACGAATTAAGAACTACGAATTATGAACTACGAATTATGAATTACGAAGTATGAATTACGAAGTATGAATTACGAAAGATAAGCTTCAAAATATGAATTACGAAAGATAAGCTTCAAAATATGAATTACGAAATATGAATTACGAAACATGAATTACGAAACATGAATCAAGAAACATGAATCACGAAACATGAATTACAAAATATGAATTATGAAATATAAATTATGAAATATGAATTATGAAATATGAATTATGAAATATGAATTATGAAATATGAATTTTGAAATATGAATTATGAAATATGGATTATGAAATATGAATTATGAAATATGAATTATGAATTATGAATTATGAATTATGAAATATGAATTATGAATTATGAATTATGAATTATGAATTATGAAATATGAATTATGAAATATGAATTACGAAATATGAATTACGAAATATGAATTATGAAGCATGGATTTTGAAGCGTGGATTATGTAGCATGAATTATGAAGCGTGAATTATGAAGCAAGAATTATGAAGCGTTAATTATGAAGTATGGATTATGAAGCATGGATTATGAAGCGTGAATTATGAAGTATGGATTATGAAGCGTGAATTATGAAGCATGAATTATAAACAATGAATTACGAAGCATAAAGTATAAATTATGAAGTACGAGTTATGAATGAAGAAGTATGAATGAAGAAGTATGAATTAAGAATTAAGAAGTATAAATTAAGAATGAAGAAGTATGAATTAGGAATTAAGAAGTATAAATTAAGAATTAAGAAGTATAAATTATGAATTATGAAGTATAAATTATAAATTATGAATTATGAAATATAAACTATAAATTATGAAGTATGAAGTAGGAAGTATGGAGGTTGCCTTTTACTCACAGCAACGATGAAAGAGAGGCCGTCCCAAGTCATCTTCGCGACCGAGTCCTTGCCTCGGTGTGGCGGGGGCTTGGGCCACACGCCGTAGTCGCCGCTCTCCCGCCACACGCTCTCAGGCAGCTAAGACCACAGTTACCAGAGTATGGAAATGAACTTCGAGCGAAGCACCACTTACATGTAACCTTTGTTATTGTACACATAACATTTGTTATTTAGTGTTGGGAAATGCTCTTCGTATAACAAAAAGTAGCGGTAGAAGTGGACTCGTGTAGTTGTTTCATCTACCTGTTTTCACTCATCCCCTAATTATTTTCACTGGTACAGGAAATCATAACAGAGGACTTTGAAAAAAGAGCTCACAGAAGCTGTTAGAAAAAACCTATTACGTAAAGGAATTTCGATACAATCTGGTCAAGTTGTAAAAGTTGTGTCTAAAGCCCCAATTTGGATTTTGAAATTCTCATGTTTCATATATACCATCTCATCGGATTCTCATGCTTGGATATATACCATCTCATTGGATTCTCATGGTTCATATATACCATCTCATCGGATTCTCATGGTTGGATATATAGAATCTCATTGGATTCAACTATCTCATTGGATCAGTGATGCGTCGTCTCATGGGTTAATAATCTGTGAACTCCTGGCATTATCAATATTTATTTAATTACCCCGCCCTTACACATAACCAGTATCTCAGGTTTTGGATCTCGATACACCGGCTACACCAAGAGTGCATCAGACATGAGAGTATCTGAACAACAAGCAGGCGGCAGTTTCGTACCAGCGTGCTCGCCAACGTGCCCTTCTGCCCTATTTGTCCTGTTCTCTTATAAATTAACAACACTCCAGTTCTGAGATGTTCTCTCCCATATTTAAGTAATTTACCTGCATTCAAAGTAGCTCGGGTGCCCAATGATGTGAATTTTTTTGCTTTAATAAGTTTACTAAATATCATTTGATTTGTTGGAACTGTATTTTTCGTCTGGAAACTTCCTAATTATGGCCATTGAACTACTACTCCATGTATAATTTATAGACGTGAATTATCCCTAAAAAACTGTTTCGCTCTTGTCTTTGCAAAAATATGTATCTTAAATGTATATTTCACATAGACTACTTAAGAAGTACGGTTGTTCGAGTTACATGCAAGCCTTGCGTTCCAAGTAAGCTAAGCTGTTTCAAAGAATTTAGAACAACTGATCGTTAAAGAGCAGCGATATCATCAGCTCTTCCTTCCTTACTGAACCTTCTCCGTTTCGCGAAGCACTCTGAATTACTGCAATATATTCCAGATTTTGACTTGTACCAACTTGCAGATGCGATCACTTTGCGTACCCTACTGTCGAGTGAACTGAATATGGCAACCTGTCATAACCAGGCAACCTGTCATAACCCGGCAACCTGTCATAACCCGGCAACGTGTCATAACCCGGCAACCTGTCATAACCAGGCAACGTGTCATAACCCGGCAACCTGTCATAACCCGGCAACCTGTCATA
>VOMN01026387.1:31835-64440 GCA_014899125.1 Orchestia grillus
TGGTAACCTGTCATAACATGGTAACCTGTCATAACATGGTAACCTGTCATAACTTGGTAACCTGTCATAACATGGTAACCTGTCATAACATGGCAACACTCACGTCTCTCAGAGAATGGAAGTCATTGTTGAAAGCGTTGCCGTAGTGTCCGTGATGGTGATGATGGTGATGGTGGTAGCCTCCTGCCACGCTGTTGTTGGCCCCGCCCACTGCAACAGTGGCTGACGAGGCTGCACATCTGAAATTAATTCCTCTGTAAATATGTAGAAATTTTCCACACCCTTAGGCACACAAAAATTTTTTACTGTTAAAAACTTCATTTATTGCACATTGTGCGAAATTTTTTCTATACCGCAATTCAAAATTATGTTTTATAGTGTGACTGTATTTACAGCGTTACACTAGAGTTTGATTATAGAATGTGCATCCGGTGGTAAAATGTTTGCATCAATGTTATATCGTCGATTTCAGTCAAGAAACATTATATAGATGGTGTGATACGGTAGAATGCTATCATGAAGTACCAATTTGGCTGTCTGACGGCACAGGATTGCGGTAGAAGCCTAATAATCGACCGCTAGACTCCTTGTTGTAGCGTTTTCTATCCTAATTTCCTTGCGATGCTACTTCTAAGTTTTACTAGTGCATAATGCTAGCGTCACAGCAGTGCCGCCGGCTAATTTCACTCCAAGGTTCGAATTCTACGCGCAAGCGTTACCGCTTATTCACAAACGCCAGGAAACAGAAGAGAGAAGCTGTAAATTAAAGGGAAGCATCATAAGTGAGAAAATTGATCATCGTTTACTTCTGATTGAAGAATACTTTAATGGATAACTCGCTAGCGAGCATTCAAGGTTTTTGGGCAAGTACATTCGAAATGCATTTTTTGAGTGTTTTACGTTCACAATTGTGTTCAGTGCTCTGAATCACGAGTTAAAGTTTGGTGCGGCTGTGGTCAATTAGGGGAAATGAAATGGGGCGACCGGGGGTCCAGAGGGTGGGGGGTACAATTTCCACCCCTTCACATTTGTGGCCACCTATGCTGTCAATTGCTCTGAGTAGCATTGCAATTAACAGTTGACTTATGGAGATAATTTTTGGTCAAATAAAAAATAATTTTTTTCTTTTTATTTAATTCTCATGTAAAATGGATTTTGCAGTTTTGAAAGCTATCGTCTCCTACAGTTTTTGTCATACAACAATTAAACGTACTTGATTCGACGGGAATTTAAATACGATCAGTAATACGTCGTTTCACTCTCTCTGGTTTGAAAAGTTGAACGTCATACATGAAAAAAAAGGAAAATAAATTTGTATCGAAATTCGTTGCTTCGAAACGAAACTGCCCCTTTGTTTTGTGAGGTGAAACACAATAAGACCTACTCAATTGTTCTAGTGCAAACATTTCACGAGGCTTTATTTATTTTGAAGATTGTACAAGAAATATTTTTTATATCACTATTTTTTCAAAAAATAAAATAATTTGCCATGAATAAAAGGTGTTTATGTAATCGAGTTACACAAGTGTGCGAAATCTAAAGTCGATCCGTTCGATAAGAAAAAAGTGGGAGCAAATTGGAACGATTCTCATGAAGCTTGCAAGTAAAAAAGTCATATAAATTAGACTAAGTTCTTTTTCTTCTCAGGCAAGCACTTTATTTAAGCATGAAATTCACGGAGAACAGACTCACTGGAACCTCGACTCTTACTCCCCCTCTTTTGAACGTTTGTCTCTGAACCAGTCTCCTTGTTTTCTACTTTCTTACCTTCCTCCGACTCCGACTCCAAAGCCAGCAGCAGCGGAGGCAGAAAGCGAGGCGGAGAGGGAGGTGGAGTTCTCTTTGAGCTGACCGTACTTGCGAGAGGCGAGCCTGCGCCGCTTCTCCTCCCAGCGCTGGCGCTGACTCTCCTCCGTACCTTCGTCCAGGCCAAAGAACTCCCGCGTCTCCTTCTTCACAAATCTGCCACCACGTAAGGAAATTTATAGCTTTCGTTTATAAGGAAGTGGGTGCAAATTTGTCCAGATCCAATATTTTCATCAAATAAACAATACATTATAAATGTTGATATTGTTTTATTAACACCTACTTCGGCCAAAAAAAGTTGACTCAGTTTACCCAACACGAATTTTTCAATTTTGTAGGAGTGAACGTCTTTAATATTCGATTTAAAACAAACGACAATGAAAAACATTGGCACGAGTCCACTCTTCCTTCCTTGACCTCTCTCGGTACAAATCAGCCGTTTTTGATAGTACTCATACATCTGGAGAAAATAACGTCGTCTCAAAATTATGATATTCAACAGTAAACTTATCGGGAAAGGGTTAAAGATATCAGTTATGCCAATTGAAACCTCACGACAATGCTTTATTTTCAGCTGTAAGATTCCCACGTTAAGTCGTTCTATAGTTATCTCTTAATTATCATTCTTATTATTATTATATTCTTCAGCGTAGAGCTCCCTTTCTACATGAAATGTGATATAAAGAGAGCGAAGAGAAGAAGAGATCAGCTAGTATGGACTGTAGAAAACGTGGAATCTATGCACAAGGGTGTTCCCACAACGGATTACCAGGGCATAGAAATAGCAAGTTAAGACTTAAAAAGAAGAAAAGACAAAGAATAGATAACAAAGGATATGTAAAAATTAAAAAAAATGAATTGGCCACGAAAGATAGAAGTCTCGAAAGCCCATCTACAGCTGTGGTAATCTAACAGCGCTCCTTTGAGCTCATCATCTGTTAATCTAGAAGCTTTCCTCCACAACCTTACTCATGCTCCGCATTCACAGAGCTTGGCTCTATAGGAAAGACAACCGGAAGTCGAATGGGGAATTAAATTCAAAGTATTCAAAAAATAATTGCGAAGCAGTGACCCATTGTTTTATACATACTTTTTATGGTCAGTACAACTACTGCCTACGTACGTAGAAACGAAATATCTTTGCGTATATTGAGTTTTCTTGCCAGCATCAACATCCAGTCAAGAAAAGGAATAATTAGTTGAATATCAGTATAATAATTAGTTGATCAGTATAGAAAATTGTGCCTACGAAACGTAAATATACACAAAGAAACGAGGAATGATTTTCCTGTATGTATCACAGCTGATTCCTTACATTAAGCAGAAGCATCCTTCTTTCATTTTCGTGACAACTCATGGAAACCCGCCCGTGCGTACGGTTTCTTACAGCTATTCATATCAAATTCAAGTGATCCTATAATAAAAAGATGGCCGTTGAATACCTCTTAGTTCTTTGCTACGTTTAAAAGAACTGGAAAACATCATATGCAACTATATATTATCAAAAACAAAGAGGAGAACTATTTTCATAATATTCTACGGTCATAAGAGACAAATATCGACCTGTTCGGCAATAATTACAATAGGACTGTAAAGCGAAAACCGAATACTTCCATGCAACGATGAAACACTCTGCCCACAGTGAAGCATAGTGGAGGAAACGTGTCATAGGGCTGTTTTTCCTCTGCACGCCCAGGACGCCTTCATGTCATTAAAGGAACCATAAATTCGACCAATTATTGGGGAATTTTACCTGAATATTTGATGTTTGAAAAGAATTAGATAGGTGTTTCAACAAGATAACGACACTAAGCACAAGTCGAAAAACACTTCAAAGTTGCCCCGAAGTCAGGGGATCAGGGTTTTAGACTGGCCTTCGCAATCGTCAGACCCTAATTAAATTGAAAGTGTTTGAAAACAGTTTAAGATTCAGGTTTGAATGAGGAAACCATCAAATCTGGCTAAATTGGAACAATATTTCCTTAAAGAATAGGAGAAACTTTCTCTGGACTTCTGCAAAACAAACATCGCCTGCAAGCGGTCGTGGCTAATAAGGGCTATGCGACGAAGAATTACTATTGTTGAACGTTATGTTACAAATACCTATTTGCCATCCTGTTTTCCTATTTTAATTGTTGTTTGAATATTTTCAAACCAATTTTTGTTCACTAAACATTACCCAATGTGTTGGGTCTTGTACCTTGCTTTTTTTATGTAGGACTCAAAATTCTCCAAGGATTTCTGAAATAAGTTTAATGGCGAAAAATATAAATTATTTGGTACGTCACGAATACTTATTTGACCTCAATCCGTTAGTATATATCGTGATTGTTGGAGATTGCTTCTCGTGAAATAAAATATAATTATGCCAAAACTAAATAGCATCTTCAGCGCACTAGAATAACTAGTAATTGTACTAACAATAGGATGTGTTTCACTGCTATGGTGTAGCGTTTATCTGCTCGATGGCTCGGGAAGAATAAATTTCAACTCAGAAGAACTTCTTAAGAATTTCCCTTTTCCTTATTTGAACCTGAGTCATATATTTCACTTGAAACAATATGAAATAAATGACTCGATGAATCGATGCATTTAAAATGAGGAAATGATTTAAAAAAAGACCAAATGAACAACAACAAATTTTCAGGCAGAGAACATACGTTCTCAGAGGACCTGGCCCAGATCCCACTTACTCTTTAACTTGTTCCTTGCGGGACAAAGATTGAGCACAGGTGCCGTAGCGCGCCTTCGAGTTCTGTGAAGCGAGGGAAGCGGCAGCGTTGGATGTTGATGGCGGGGCGGCGTTGGAGAGGCCGCCGGTAGCGTTGGAAGAGACAGCGTTATTGGAAGCCATCCTGCCGGCCAGGGTCATGGGGCCTGGCGCAGACGACGGAGGATGTGCAGGTCGTGAGGTGGCAGCAGCCGCGTACGAGAGCACGGGAGTGGAGGAGGGGTTGCTGGAGTGGCTGTGGTGGCCGAGGGTTCCAGTGCTGGGGGGTGGCCCTGAGTGCTGGATGGAGGACTGCTGCTGTTGCTGCTGCTGCGAGGAAGGTGGGGGCTGCTGGTGGTGGGGCTGCTGCTGGGGCTGCTGCACTGGTGGTAGTGGAGGAGGCTGCTGGTGCTGGGATGTGGCAGGCTGGAGGTGTGACTGCGAGCTGAGCACCATAGAGGAACTGGTCGCGGGTGGCCCGCTGGTGTGCGCCGAGAGGCCGGGGTGCGCTCCCGGGTGGTTGCCGGCTTGTTGGTATGCGTGAGGAGGAGGAGGAGCCCCCATAGGGTGGCCGTGTTGAGGTGGTGGAGGCTGCAGCCCCACTTGCTGTTGCTGCTGCTGTTGCTGCTGGAGCATGTGTTGCTGTTGTTGCTGCTGCTGCTGTCGAGAAGCAACGGCAGCAGCAGCAGCAAGGTTGCTCCCCAGAGCAGCATTGGGGGAGCTGTTTGCCCTCTGGTTGTCGGGGCGGCCTCCCACCGGCACAATGCGTCTGTCGACAAATAAACAAGTCAGTTTATGGTGCAAAAAACGTATGGAAAAAATTGGATCAAAAAGCCTTCGTTGTTTCAAAGCATAAAGAGAGCAAGTATAGAGCTGTATTATGTGGACAAGAGGCTAAAAATACTTGAAAATAATTCAATTTCTTACGTAATTTCCAAAACCGTAAAAATTTCTTCGGTAAATAATCTGTTAAATAATTCAGCATCTGTGGGAGTCCAGCCTTGTACATAGAACTTCTGCTCTCTCCCGAGCGTGACAGGACTCACAGGCCCCAGCCGAGGTTATGTCGTGCCACAAATGTAAGAGGGACTCCTCTTTAGGTAAATTGATACAAAGAACACAGATTAGGAATTGTATAAATTAATTTGAATTTTGTTTTCAATACTTTTCTGTTCGTAATTTTGTGCTATTCTCATATTTTGCTCAGTCAAGCTTCAGAACATCCATCCAAGACTCGTTGAATTGACGCATAAAGAAATTGAAATGAAATAATTATGCTTCCTTCAACTTAGAAATTCTGACAGGCCAGTACTTCAGCAGCCCTGCACGCTTTTATGTTCCTTTTGGTCCCGCAACAACGGGGAAATTCCCAAATACATTACTCATCGTATTCCTAACATAATAGCACAAACAGAGTGAGTTCACCAAGCTAGATATTGAAATAAATCTACCAAATTAACTTATTTTTGTTGATTTCAAATGGGCTTATGAAGATTTTCCAGTAAACAACCCGGGCCCGCACAAAGGCACTCCAGACTCACTCGCACGAAGACTCGCTCGAGTTCCTCCTCACATAAGTGCCTTCCATGGTCGGCAGAGGTCTGATCTCTCACTCATAGCGTTAATCGCCGATCTTGTGTACAATGAGCGCATGGAGAAAGCCATCAGCGGAATAACCTTGGGAGACTAATGCATCTCGTAATTTGAGGCAGCACAGGAAATTTTATGCATAACTGCCTATCAAGGATAATTTTCAGGGCCTGTTAAGAAAACGGTGTAAATGGTGAATAGAAGAGATAGTAAATTGATGTAAAAATGCAATGTTTATAAAATGCAGGCAACACAAGATCGTATTATACCATGCTGATGCACGTGCATCATCACGCAGTTTATCATCACGGAATTTCACGTGGTGCTGTGAATAATTGGTCATCGTTACAGTGATGATCAGTCGGCACTGCATGAAGCTCCAATTACTCACGAAAGTTCCGAGCTTTAGTTCTGGTCGACACGGAGAAAGAAGCTAAACCTAGAAAAAAGAAGTAAGCCCGAAGACGACCAGGAGAACAAGTCTGTGGGGGCCATATTTGGAGATTTGTAGTGGGTGTATTAGTGGTGGTGGTGATGGTGGTGGTGGTGGTGGTGGTATTGGTAGAGATTACAACGCTTCAATGACTCGAACTATGTCTCGCCGCCTACATTTGGAAACTTCATGAGATATAAGGGGTGGGCAAATAAAAAAAGACGCTTACTTGGCTATGTGCACCGACCACTGGACCACTGAGTGAGACAGCTATGGGTAGTCCTCATGAACTGTGTAGCTTTCAAGAAAATAATTTGTGACACTCGCCAACATCAGGGACTGCGGGAGCGCTTGACGATAACCCAGGACAGTGAACACCCTCCAGGAGCGGAAACTCAAAGTGCACAGAAAGTGGCTATCGGAGCAGAGGGGAGCAGGTTTTATTAGCAAGGAAAGCATTAGAATGATGCAAGCGCAGCATTGTTCGTCCCTAGCAGGAGTTTACGAGGACGACTGCAGTCACATATATACACGCGTACAAGACGGGTGCACATGTATAAGACATGTACACACCACACATACAAGACGGGTACACAAACACACACGGACGGGTACACACACAAGACGAGTGCACAAACGCACACAGGACGGGTACACACACACACAGGACGGGTACACACACACAAGACGCACGACAGGTTATCCTGACGGCCGCCCATCGCTCGGCTGAGCAGCTTGCGTCGATGAGGACAAATTTTTGGTGAAGTGATTACTAGCGCGATCAGTTTAGCACGTTGTAAGCGCTAGGCCCCACAACACCACAGTAGCACTAATCTCCACATTTGCACTAAGCACCGGAGTAGCACTAATCGCTACAAAACCATACTAGCACTAACCACCGCAGCATCACAGCCCTGTACTAGCACTAAGCATCAACGCACCAGGTCAGCAACCGTCAGCAGGTCTGAACGCTTCCGGCGGAACTCGCACGAGAGCCCCGCCCTCGTGGGGGCTAGGGGGTCGTGAGGGGACAAGTTGGGGAGGGCAGGAAGAAGTGGAAAGCTCGATCCTGTCAAGTTTAAATTAGGGGGTTTGAAGTCAGAAAATCGATAGAGTTATTATCGTCTTAGTTCGACATTTTTACATTAATTTTTTTTATGATTAGCTACGTTGCGAGCACGATATGTTGTTTGGGATGTCGTCGCTCTTAATGCTCAATGCTGACGCTGAAGAACACAGCATGACGATTGAATTCCCATGTCATTATCAGGTCCCAAACCTCCAGCGTTTCGTCCGGCACAGGCAGCTCCGCCAGCAACGATCGCACAACCTTGGATCGGGCACCACGTTACAGGTCACACTGATGTGCCACCTTTTGAGGCATGTTGAGTTTAATCTCCGTCCTACGGGAAGAACTCTGCCCCAGGATGTCGAACCAGAGACATCACTAAGAGGCAAGCACGCTACCACTCGCGCTACGAAGCACGCTATAAAACACAATCTTTATTCCTCACAATTAAGCGATATTTCTTACCTGCTTTAGTAAGAAAACAATAAAAAATCCCATTATTATCAATACAATTTTGTTTTGCGTTGCACGTGTAATATATTGATTAATTGCATTCTATTGAAGAAAATCACGCTTGAAAATTCATTGACCGTACCCCAAAACGGCATGCTGTATCATAACAGCCGTTTTTCTATGTTTCTTAGTTACGAAGAAATGAAAAAGTATGTTTTTAGCCCAGAAGCAAGACAAAGGTAAATTTTTTTACCAAGTGTAAGCATTGAGCATCTCTACGAGACGAAAAAGTGATCAGCGAAGAATAAAGGAACCAAGGCACCCGCGCTACAGGCTCGTCGGGGACACTCCGGCCTCATCATGCGACGGACATGGATACGATAAGGGAGATGGAGATGAAGCCTAATGGCCAAACCCACAGCCCACACCTGTGACCAAGCATTGCTTTTCTGCCGTCAATAGTCAGGGAGAAGGGATACACATTCAAAAACCATCAATTGTCATGGCAAACTAATGAAAACAGACACGAAGGGACGAACTTCCCTCCTCAGCTCGAGATGAGCGCAGGAGTCCTCAATACTTTACGGGGCGTGCAAGGCCCCCAAAGAATACTCACACTGACTATCCCCTTCCGTGCACCCATGAAGTCAAATCAAAATTACGAGACCCCGTACAACAAAGCAAATGTCGTAAAATCAAGCGCCGACTCCTTCTATTAATCAAATTTACTATGTTCAATTCCAAATCACTGTTCTCCAAGTAAAACGAAGCCATCAGAGTCAAATTACGATCATGACATTTCCTGTTACTCAAAACGATTGCTAACAAATATGAAAGATACTACAATTACCGTCAGTATTTATTTTACCCTCAATACTGCAGCGGTGATGGCACTGCCACATATTTGCACGCATTTCCGAAGGCCCATGGTCCGAAACACACGCAGCTGCTGCAGCAGCGTCGCCGCTGTGACTCAACAAACATTCGTGTATTTATTCTGCTGCTGCCAGCCATACAATCAAAAAGTGCCAATTTTTCATCCGGGCAGCTGGAAAGTTTAGATATGAGAGGCCACCATATGGAGCACGTTCATGCTTAACTACGCACCAAGCAGCAAATTCATTTGCTTTCCTTTATTGATGGTGATATAATTGAATTGTATGTTTGAAAGTGGTTGCCAATATCGAGTTTGAAGCACTGTTGATTTTTACCCTGGGTTTGTATGTTCTTCCCAATTTAGGCAAGATTAGTTTACCAGTTAGTTCAAAGCTCTCTATCCACATGAAATTTGATTCCAAGAAATCGAAGAGAGGAAACTATTTAGTACTGACTATGGGGAAAAGGAGTCAACGTACAAGGAGTGTTCTCAGCAAGGATTTCTTGCTCGCAGAAACCACAAGTTACGAATGAAGAGGATGAAAAGACAAGGAAGCAATAGCTAAAAAGGTGCGAAAATCGAAAAAAGTGAAGTCGGGACGGAAGATAGATGCCTCGAAGGCCTGTCGGTAGCTGAGGTAAATTTAGGTAAGACTACAACGAAGCATAAGTAAAAGTTTAAGATAAGTGTAAAGTTAGTCTACACTTTTTCTACCGAGTTTTTCATGACAACACTGAAGTATATACTGAAGTATTTACACGTATGATACAGCGATGATTTCAGTGATCACCTCACGGCATTCAGCTGGACCGATGATTACCCTCAAAGGCAGGATTGTGAGGACAAACATCTCGATATTCTCGGCTGCGAAAACCTTGCAATGATCGGCACGTTGCTGCTAATTGCGGTCATATTCTAAGATGATTATACGTACTGCATGTCTGAATACACTGTCAATACGGTTCAACCAAGTCTGGTGCAATGAAGTTATTTCCCGAGGCCAGTACAAATGACAGACTTACAACACAAATATATACATACGGGGAGCGCTGGCACAGAGACCGAGAAACAGATTTCAGAGCCTATCAACCGAGCACCAACTGGCTGCTAGCCAGCAGGTAATCGGGGCAATATCGCGTTAGAAACTATTGTGATAATTTAGGAATCTATTCCGAGAAGAAAGACTTTTTGAATGCAAATGCAAAGCCTACACCTTATTATGAAATATACTAATAATTTCTGTAACAAGCGTATAAAGGTAGAGCCAGTGAAAAGGAAATGCTTACGATTTTTATTATAATTTAAGGAATATCATTAAGTTGGGAGCACTGACGATCATTTTCTAAATTGAGCTTCCCTCGTATTGAGCCAAAGCGTTAGCAGCAGCCCCCGGACACGTGGGTTACCTTCTGGCTGAAGTCTGCTCAGGAAACGCCATCAGAAAGATGACTAGACATGGATATGTCTAAAGAATGAAACTTGACAGGATTTTCAAGGTATAATTCAGGTTGTTGTGTGTTCTAATAAGAATAGGCAGTTACATACCTATTCAGCTTCATTGTTTCATCCCTTAAGTTGTACAAAAATGAAGAAACGTTTGTCTTCAGCGAGCTGAAAATTAATCTATACCACTCCAGCGCAAGTGACTCATTGAGTGGTTCCGAAACGATGCAAATATTATAAACATGTTATTGGCACGCTCCGTCATTCGCAAACTTTGACTACGAACCACACTCCAAGAACACAAGAAGAACACGTGTGAGTTCTTCATGTGTTTTGCTGGGCATCAACGAAAGAATCACAACCAAAATTTCCGATGTAACCGGCAAATTTCAGTCTATGTTACACATTTTTCTACGGAACAACTAAAAGCCCATTTAATTACAGATGACAATGATCACCTACTTCAAAATCTCACTTTTTTAAATCATGTTTGTGAAGATGACGTTTCGCTCGATCAAAACCCAATAAACTTCGCTTTTTCCGCACGATCATGGCAGCATGACTCGTTGAAACCAACCCATTTAAACACGTGCACTCCGAGTCCCTCCATCGTCGCTGGGAATGAAAATTAGAGCTTTTAGATCACTTTCGCAGGCGACTCGAAACAATCGAGTTTCCTCTCAGCAAACCGTCCTTTGCATTTTTCCCTGAAAACGGAAGTGCCGCTCCATGATTTGTTTATAAAACTGCCGTACTTATTCGTATTTTCACATGTTATCGTCTATCTTACATTCTTAGAATAGAAATACAATTCTAAAAATAACTTGAGGTAACGATGCGAGAGGAAACCTGACAAATTTTCCCATTTACTTCGTAAGATGTATGGTCTCTCAGATCATCAAAAGAAAACTCTCGGAGCTATTCCATGTAGCTGTTGTAATACAATTCCGTAACTTGTGGAGCCCTTCCATGTAGCTGTCGTAACACAATTCCGTAACTTGTGGAGCCGTTCCCTGCAGCGGTCGCAGCACAATTCCGTAACTTTTCCTTCGCTGTTTGCTTCCGTAACATTTTTCGGCTGCTTTGCATTTGCAAAAATATTTGGGAGCACGATTAATAAGGGGAAAAAGTTTTGCTATTTATTTAAAAGTACACCTTTTTTACAATTCATTGCATAAAGTAGTTTAATCCACGATCTGGCAGCAGGTAGCCACTGACTTCGCTTCGACTACAAATTAGCTCTCTCTTCACTAACTTTCAATACATTTCGACACTCCTTGAATGGACGCCTATCATAACGTTCATACTTCAAACGTTACGACAGCCCTTAACACGCACAATTAAGAGGAGAAACTTTATGTACGATGTTCTTCTGCATCGAGTAGTTCATTGGTGCATAATGCAAACGCATCCTCCAGGCTTGCAGCCTTCGCGTCACCATTGTAAGCCGAAATGGCGTTAGTGGTGCGTCATGCAAGGCGTGACGGCCGTACACAAAACCAGCGAAATAGCGAGCAATAAAACGTGCGAGTTCTTCATGTGAAACAAAGTCTCACTGCGTTCACGCACACTCATTATGCTTGCATGGACATATTGTGCGTCACTTTCATTTCGTAACATGTAGATGATTTCTAAACCGGAAGCTCATATCAACAGTTCGACTGGTTTTTCCCATAACAACTCGAGAGAGAAGGCCCTCATCTAGACCATTTTGCAAGCAATAGTTACCCAGGTTTTCAACGTATATGTTAATATCGCGCATCTCCGCTAAAGTATCTTAGTGCGACCGTGTATTTTGCTAAAAAGAATGTCGCGCACACGTGAACATGTGCGGGCTTGTAGGCGACATGGCCGCTACATGCCACAGCCGTGCACGTATCCAGTGGGAGGTTGTCCTGAGTCTCGCTTCCAGGAATGTACTTAAAGTTGCACCGCTCAGCTGTGAGCGTGACCCACCCCCACTTCCCTCACAGACCCACACCCCCACACTTACCCCTCTTGCTTCCAAACTTCAACTTTATGTTCCCCCTCCGGCACGCGCACTCAGAGTTTGCTCGTGCAGGCAGCCCGAGTTGCGCCTCACTATTGCTTCTCCAGGCCACTCTAAATTAAGAAGAAATTTGGCTCAACTCAAGCAACGAGTTAAATCGAAGGCATAGAATTCGGCCTTGGCAGAAGTCGAAAGAAAATGAAGCTTTGTTTGATAATTGAACTGCAAAGGGAAGTTGCTCAACAAATCTTTGAAGAATAACTTGAAGGAGTATCATATAAACGAAAGCATACAAACATAAGTATTATATATAATTTGAAAGATAGGTAAATATTATTCGATTAAAGAACACTAAGCGTTTAAACAGGGTTTGGGATACAGTAATAAGAAATGAAATGCGCCCTTACAGCGTAACACAATCTATAACAGTTGGCAAATAAAAAAAGAAAATATTAGTAAAGCTGCTAAACTCGAAGAAATTCTTTTCAAAACAAAAGGGGAAAAAATGTCTGACTAGCTAAAACAATACAGAACAGACTACACCATTTTTGCATTACCAATCATCAGAATGAGATTATTGGCCCAACACACGAGACACGATTAGTGAACGCGTAAAATGCGACATTTTTTGCGACGAGTTGGCTGCAGAAATTTACGAAGTTGTCGGTGAGGTGCAGCAGGAAGTGGTCAGGAAGCAGCAGGCTGGAGCAGGAAATTAGTGATCACAAATTTATGGTGGCCGGAGGGCTGAGGCTGAGCTGGTGGAGCCGAGTTCCAGCGCATGGAACAGCATCAACAATTCTGGACGCGACCGCTCTGAGCTGCACCGCCGGGGCTCATCCTACGCAAAAATGATAAACGCTTTATTCGGAATACGCTCCTCTCTGTGTCCCTAAAAGCTCTTATTTCGGATGTGAACACGCATGGGAAAATCCTCATTCGCCTGACTTCCGGGTTATCTAACAGGAAGGATGATTCGTTAGCGGCCGCTAAGAATTGTGAATATTTTCCATGGTACTTTCAAAGGGAAATAATAGTTCCTTCTTTGCGAGCAGAAAACGTTTTCGTGTCATTACTGCCAAAATATGACACTGATTTTATGAGTTTAAAAGAAAATGTCATTGCAGGGCTCGAAGGGCGGTGATAAAATCAAAACTTCGAGCTTGAAGAACACAGCAGTTGACCAAAATAAATAAGAGAAATATTCATAATTTTTTTAAATATCTACTTTCAAGAAATTTCCTGGAAACCCACTCGAACGTTTAAATTAAATCTGGGGCCTCATTTGATTCATTCCGACTGAAAGGCCAACAATTAACAAAGCATTTCATCCAGAAAGTTCCGCCATAGTTGCGCATAGCTTTTCCTTCACCCACTTAAGAGCTATTCTACGATGCCGTCACAGACGCATGACATTAGCAAATAAATGTTGGTTGTTGTTTTGAGTGCCATCGGTCTCCAATTCTTCCAGTAACCTGTTGCAATTCTCTTAAATTGGATTTTCCAGTTCTCGTTACCACGTAATCCAAGCTCTGTATTTGAGCACAATGCTACCACATGCATCACTGGATGGTATCACTAAAAGCTAGATGTAAGCGGAATTTTTTCAGTTTTGATTCATTCCAATTTGAAAACTTCCGTCTCTTCGGCAGTGTGGTAAATGTTGCTGGAGCTAAAAAGAAAAATTTTATATCGAATAAAAGATAATATATTATATTGTAAGGCAACTTCAGCTTCGAAAAAAATCATACCAAGTTGGTTACATAAATAAAACAAGTCGACTCTTGATTCCGCACATACACTATATATAAGAGCCTAAATTAATCATTAAAGGCTGTTCACTCACCACATGTGGAAGATACTACGAGAATATTCAAAGCCTTGGGTCCATTTCGTTGGAGTGTTCAGTAGCAGTCTTGTCTAAACTAAATTTTTCGATCAGTATAACGAATGCAGTAGTAGGGAGTCAGAAGACCGAAGTACGAGTAATCAGCATCAACATGACCTTCGGTCAGATCTAATAACTTTATTATCAATTCCAACACATTTGATACACACTACATCCGTCGGTTTTCAATGCCTCATTACTATTACTTCCCTTTTCCAGGGAAGCACTACGCAGTTCCGTGAAAATCAGTTTATCTTAACCGGGAATCGAACCCATACTTCCTAGAACGTGCGCCTTCGAGTCTCGTAATCCAAGCTGAAGCGATCGAACCGAGAACACAAGAAGAGGCAAAGCACGATATCGAAGATGACGACGTGGCGTGGACACGTTACAGTCTAATCAATCAGAGCCCGAAGCTCGTCAAAACGCATTATTGCTCGTCAATTTGGTTCACATCTAACGCGACGCACTTGCCAATAAGACGCTGCCGTTAGCGTGACGAATGTGATGCACAGTAAACAACTCCGCCGTTCGTTAACTTACGGGTGTTCATGTCTGGAAGTGGGGGCTTAGGTTGTATTCATAAATCTTCCTTCCCTTCACTCAAGGACCTCATGCGACACTCTTCACATGCTTCGAATGGTTTCGATGATAGTCTGTTCGGCCTGATTACATGTCATCGCTGAACTCAGGCGATATTATTTTTCAGCCGTGCTGGAAATCTCATCTTACATTAGTTTAAGTTTCTGATGTAATACCGAGATGAAATAACTTTCAACTACAACGAATAATTTGTAGTTTATTAATCAATAAGTATTCATTTTTTGCGCGAAGAACACGATTAAGGTGCTGATCATTATCTAGATTATTTAAATGTTTTAATGCACACGCAATTGTACACTTGCATGATAGGCCAATGAATAATATGAGCTAAGTTCTACAGTTAATGCACAAAATTATTCATGCCTTTGTTTTATTCTTGAATATATTTATGTAAATCCTTCAATAGGCTACTTTTCCTGGCAAAGCTAACACCAAAAGGTTTAAATATATTCTTTAATAAGATGGAAATACGAGTATTAGAAAGAATTTATTTCAAAGAAATAATGAACAATGACAGCAGTGAACTAGGTTCATATTTATTCGTACCCATTTCAATAACTTATTGCGAAGCCTCTATTTTTAACAACTGTCTTCACACGTGTTCTGTAGCTCACAGCAAGGTTCTGGGAGACAACAGAACAGAAACCTTGGATCTCTGATCTTTCATGATTTCCTGTAATTTTTCAAGATTCTTGAGTTTCTTGTCACTGACATTTTTCCCAACTCCCCACAAATTTTTGATCGAATTGATATTTGGGCTTTGCCTTGGCCACTGTAAAACATGAACTTTATCGTTTTCCAACTATTTCGTCACAGATTTGGAACAATGCTTCCAGTCATTATCATGTTGGAAGACTACATCAGATCCCATATCGAGAGCTTAGGCAGATTATTTCAAATTTTCACAGAGAATTTTGACATATTGGTCTCGTTTCATGATTCCTTCAATCTTGACAACGCTTTCAGTTTCATTTGCTGATAAACATCCCCAAAACATGAAACTCCCACCACCCTGTTTCACATTTGGAACAGTGTTTTTCCATTTGAACGCTTCACCTGTTCTCCTGACAAGAGAACAGTCTCTGTAACCGAAAAGTTCTATCTTTGTTTCATCTGGCCAAAGAATCAGTGACCGGAAGCCAGTCTTTATCAATATATTATCTGGCAATAGATAATAGGGCTTCAAAGTGAATAACCGAAAGAAGAGGTGTTTTCCTGGGTCTACATCCTTTCAGTCTTTCCTTATCAAGCTTTCTTAGTGGTGTTGATTTTGACAATTCGATTCAATTCATACTAAGGTTATGCAACAGCACTTTGCCTGTGATCTTCGATTTCATTCACTTCTCGTTTAACTTGTCTAGCCGATCGAAATGGCATCTTCTCCTTTCTTCTTCGTCGTGTAAGGTTATGACGGTATTAAACTTTTAGTACGTTTGTATAATACTTTGAACTGTTGATACAAGGATCTCTATTTGTTTCGCAATTGATTAGTAACCTCTGCCGCTCATGTGAGCATCTACAATTTCCGTCTCAACTCTATACTGAACTTCTTTGTCTTCACCATGTAATTTGAACTGTGAAGGGGAAATTAAGTATTTCAAGGGCGTTAACGTTAAGTAAACTGATTAGAATATTCCAGAATAATCTGAAATACCTATTATTTATTTAAATTCACATTAACTTAATAATACTGTTCTGTTACACTATAGGGGTTTTAGAGCAGGTTATTGATATGGTACGAATGAATATGAATTCAGTTCATTTGCAATTCTTGCCCATTATTTCTTTAAAAAATTATTTCGTAAACTCTCATAGTGCGATTTATTCCAGAATACCATCTGTATTTTTGGTATTAGCATTAGCAAGAAATGCAGCCTATTGCAGGATTTATTGAAATACATTCAAGAAAAATACAAGGTTAAGGCAAATTTTGAGCGAAACGGTATAAATATTCTGCTTGCTATCTACAGGCAGCAGCCTGCTAGCCACAGGTATCAGACATAGCACCAATTGCTCACGTTTATCGACGAATTAAAATAATGCAATGGTATCACAGTCAAATATTGTCGTACAGCTTGTGAGTTATAGAAAAAGACATTAGGATCGAACCACGCACTACGAACAAATCCTAAAGCTGTGAGAGCTTGATCCGATACCAATGCTTTTAAAACCACTGCAATTTCAATCTTTTCGTGAGTTTGGAACACTTTAAAAAAGCAGATTTGAAAAACTCGAGCGGATTTAGCAGAACCCACGAAGTTTGCCAAAAGTTTCGGAAACAACATCCAATTCTGGAGCAGGAATAGAGCCCTCAAAAATTCAGTGACCTGCCCACCGCAGCGCGACACAACTCCGGCCTGAGTGGTCACTGCAGCTCGCTAACTTTCCTCCACCGAAGTGTCCAAAATATTTGCCAGGAAATCTTTTACGGAGTAAATGCCATAGCACACTTTTCTATACGGATTTGAAATGTGAACGGTAAATTTCGTATCAAATGAAGTAGATTCTGAAAGTAGTGCATTACTGTTTCGAGTCGCATCATCCGTAAAAGAGAAAAATCATTCAATCTTGTATAAATACAGATATAGGCACATCAGAATATTGAACTTGGTCTTTTACAGACATTGTTGAAAAATAAAACAGAGGAATCATTTCACAGTTGCCCCTTGTCCGCTCGGTCACTGGACAAGGCAACTACAAGTGCAGTGTCTCTTATGTACAGTCCGGCAGACTGTAGCCAGCACCAGTGCACTGCAGACACTGTCATATGGCCCAGTTAGTGTAGCTAGCACCAGTGCACTGCAGACACTGTCATATGGCCCAGCTAGTGTAGCCAGCACCAGTGCACTGCAGACACTGTCGTATAGAGGGTCCCAACACTGTATAGGCACAGATGGCCCCAACACCGTATAGGCACAGATGGCCCCAATGCTGTGGACCCCCAAAGGAGGTGGTGCAGGGAGCCCATGGGGTCCAGTCGGGGAGGGCCCGGCCTGCCAGGCTGAGGTCAGCTGGCGCGGGTCAAGGAGACCGAGGCCGGCCGTGCAGAAGCTCTTATGGCCTAGGAGCGGAAATTACGGTCTATACAAGGAAGGCTTCCTGCGGAGCGCAACTCATTTCCCGGGCGAGCAATTGCGCCCACGACCCAGGCTCTGCCAGTTCGACCCCAAACAACCATTACCGAGGCACAAGAATTAGCTCAGCTGAATATTTTTTGAGGATGAAGGGTAAATTGCAAGGTTTCAGTGGTTTCAAGCATTTCGAAAACCCAGTGATAAAAAAACGTTCAGCGAACGGATTGCAAGGTAACGAAAGACTTGCAAATGAATAATAAAAACGATTGTGAACGGTTATTATACACATATTTCCGTGAATTTTGATACTGAGAAAAATCTAACTAAATTCATATTGATTACGTCACTTGGAGGGAAAGGGAAGGGAGCAATTGTGTATCCACTCATCGGAAACCGAGCACCTCATCACACGCAACGAACTGCGTTTGCAGAGAAAATTAATGCGTCAACATGAAACACGGGCAACTGGAGCCAGTTTCCTTGCCAGCTGTCAGGCATTCAATGAGGGTGGAAGACAAGCCAAAATTAGATGTAAGGTAAAACGAAATGGCTCATCTCGTCGACGGGACTTTCCACGAAGTCTACTAAGTTACGATTTGTTTCGCATGTGCAAGTGAAAATTTAGTCTTCGAACTTTAAATTGCATTTTTCATACAGTATCTTTCTGAACAAACAAACAGCCACACGAACAATCAGGAAGGGTTGGATTCGATTAAGGATTTAATTGCTGTTACCTCATTACAAAGCAAATATGAAGGTTGCTAGCTCGAAATTTAGAGAGACTTCGAAAGAAGAACTTTCAAGAATAAATATATTTGAAAATAGACGCATCAGAACGAATTTCACGTGAACGATGTGAAGTTATTTATAGATCTCAATTTATTTAAATTCATATGAATATGTTCTTGTATACATGTATTTATACTTTGAACTAATTATAGATACCATAATTTTTTTTGTGATAGCTTAGGACGAGAAAGTTTTTCCAGGGAGAATAAAAATTATTTTTGTGGGTGTAATTTCTACACTAAAGACATAAGAATCGTTTCGGTGGACATCTGACACTGCACTCTGAGTGATCGAGTATAAAATATTACTATCAAATGGAAGTCTTCAAGCATAAATATAGCTTCACAAATACAATTTTCTAGCCATTTATATGCCACAGACTCCCCAGACATTAGGGTCAGCTTGAATAAAGCCATGCCATAGAGATGTGGTTTTGGTTACCAGCCAATGGATTTTATTGACTCGCGGAACAGTAAGTCTGTCAGAAGCAGTACCTATGTGTGTTGTGCTACAAGTGTTACAAGTAGGCGAACAGATTAACAATCATTGTGCTGAGAGTATTTATGTAAAATGAAACCTTACCAATGAAAACGTTGCGTTCAACGCCAATGAACACAATGATACAAGTGGAATGTGAAGGTTTGAATTTTAAAGCGTTGGTGCAAAAACTGAGTAGAGTTTGTTCTGGGGTACTTGAAAAAGGGTGCGTGCGTCATTTATACAGCTAACTATGCCTACGCAGTCGCCAATTACTTCAAATTGACTTGCAAATATTATCTAGTAAGAATTTAATTTCAGTAGTTTGATATCATATTGACTGGTCTGCTGTGATTAATGGCGAGTTAATGCTAGACTGAGCAACCGGTATCGTTAAATGGCGAATTATAACAAACTTCACTGGTCACTATGGTCACTTCGTAGCCATTCACGACCGCCGTAACTAACAATTTGAGAAAATCGTCCCAACCCACCGAGTTGTCATTTTGGGCTTCAGAACACTTCGATGTACCCGTTATTCTCTCTCATCGCGCGGTCTCTCGCTACTAGCTGGGACGGTGACTCGATAAGCCGTTGTCTTACCAGCATCCTCAAAGAAGCTAAAACAAGGCATCAGCGTTTGAATCTACCAGTTAAGGATAGAATTGTCTTGACCTTAAAACGACGAACTTATTTTTAAATGAGCGAAGTATGGCTAAAGTAGCATATTTATGCTCTAGCGTGCATATTCACCCTTCGTTTTGAGCGACACATGAATTTAAGGCTCAACTCGTATTCCTAACGTCCATAATCATTGACAGTGGTCCTTACAAGGTAAATTTGACGTCACAAGCCCAATGTCAGGGCAATGGTTAATTTAGTGGAGTCCTAAGCTAGTGGAAACTTCCAATGTTCATTGGGAACTCCAAACCTATGGAAATGAAACTTCCAAACGTTGGAGAAGCAAAGTTGCACTTTCCGGAATTTAAATTTAAATTTGGTTTTGTTACTCGACATGGCATTGCGCCAGAAAGTAGGAATAAGGACTCGCACCAAAGTTAAATAATGCAAAATCAGTACTATAGTTCAAACTTTGAGAAATAGGGAAAAAGGGAAATTCAAAATCTTGTATCATTACTCATTCCAGAATCTAAGAAAAGTGTAAACTCATTATATAAGAGACTAAAGGGAAAATGTGGGTGGACTGCGATTCTTTGTTTGACAAGTAGTCGCAGAAGGGACTAGCAAAAATATAAAATGAAGAGTTAATGAGTAAAACACCAAAACACGCTTCATGCATAAATGAAATTAGGAGACTATTTCAAAAGCGTAGTGTCGGGAAATTAAGTAACAACGCAGAAATTTTCGGATGTTAGAAAGCCGTACACAAAATTTTAACATCAGCTCTTTCAAACCCTGCAGTGTGAGAGCGTATCACAAAAAGCTGTTGTAGAGCACACGGTAGCATAGGCCTCAAAAAAGGTACGGCTAAGTACCCGGTTGGAAACTAAATATTAAATGCTGTTTTAAGAATGCAAATTAGCTCCCCGGCCAAAAAAATTAATTATCTACTACTAGTATGATGTGCGACCTCTAAGAGCATGAATAATGGTGGAAATTCTAAGCGGGATTTAGTATACAAATGTTCTTGTGCACACCTGGTCGATTGTGAACCACTTTTGCATCATCTGATTTCGTATTGCGACCGCAGTAAGTGAACGATCTTCTCCATGTCTACCTTGTCGTTCGAGGTGGTCTTAGAATTTTTTTTATTTGGTTCGTGTCTGGGGATTTAACTGGCCAATCTAAATGCTGTACATATTCTAAATGACTGTCGTACCAATTAATAACGGTTCAAGTCCGATGCACTCGACAGTTATGCTGAAAGATGGGCAAAGTAACATGCCTTTCTTCATTCAAATATTGTGCAAATGGCAAGACCTTATTATCTAGCAGCTCACTGCAGCAATGTTGGTTCAATTTGACGGATACCTTGACTAAAAGAACTACTTCTGTATAATTGAATTAGCCCTATAACATAACAGACCCTCCTCCTCCTCGTACAGCCCTTTGCACAGAGGGTTCAGCCAAGGCTTCTCGAGGCCATCAATGAACACTACGAAGAGCATTATTGCTACAGAGACAGAATCGGGATTCATCTGATCACATGACACCTCGCCACTCCTCGATAGTCCAATGTGCATGTTTTTTGGTCCACTATAAACAAGTGGTCGTACAGGCAGGAGTTAACATCGATGTTAACGACCCACTCTGCTCCATATATCCATTGTATGGAGTTCCCTATGAACAGTTAGTTCAGAAACAGCAGGAGAAGGCCCAGCATTGACATTTTGCAATAGTTTCTTCCTCGATACAAAGCGATTCCGGTCAATAATTCAGGACATAAGGCGACGGTCCCTATCGGTTAGAATATTCTTCCAACCACAATTTCGCCTTGAATTGCTGTAAGTACTAGATTGTTCCCATTGTTGGTAGGCACACATATCAGTGCCGCATAAAACACAATAAAATTATACTACTTCCTTCACTGACTCTCTCAGCGCGACCTGACTTTCTTAGCCATGGCATAGGGGCAACAGCCCCTAGTGTAGTTTACCAATCCATCTAACCATTAACTAGGTTCTCAAAGGATCATAAATGAAAAACAGTTTTCAGTGGACTTGTTGCTGAAGATGAGGAAGATTACTGGGGTTCTATTTTCAATGCAGCTCGTATTATAATGAATATATTTTTAAAGCATAAAATTTAACCCGACGACGCCAAACGCTTTTATTCGGTGCCGAGATCATGGTCCGTTTTTAGGTTCGGATCAGAATTACAGGGATGATTTTAAGCTCTGCATTCAAGTATGGCGAAACTGGAGACGCTTCAGTAACCTTCCTTCCTGGCAACGTCTTCACAGACACGGACTGTCATGTTAAGGGTAGCGCCTGTGACGCAAGCCCGAAACTTCGCTGCTCTCCTCTGTTATCCGCTAAAAAAGTAGCCGTTCTGAAAATGCTGTAGTTTATGAAGTATTAATGCTAGAAGTCTGAAATAGATTTAATTGAAAAAAATAGGATTTAAAGTTTTATTTTATCAAAAGCTTAACATTCTACACGCCCACTACCAGACTTAGTGGTCATCTGGACATCACATTCTACATGACCAGATTCCTTGACGACTTTGGATTTTATATAGTTTTAAATAAAGTTCTTCTTTGAGAATAAAATGAACAGTAGCTTTCTTTACCTATGTCTTATCAGACAATTTAGTCACAGATCCCGCTTTATCATCGTTAATTAAAATCCTTACCATGTTAATTCTCGTTTCTGTCCTTGCTGTTTTTGGATGCCGGAATTTCCTTCACAATTAATGTACGGTGACGTGATCATTCCATTTAGCGCAATGGGTTTGAACTGTTCTTTTGGGTAATCGTATTCCATACCTTGCTTTAAACTTGACTTATTGTAGAGATCCCGGATCCGTGTTTGATCATTTCTTCCGTTAAAAATCATCTGTAGTTAAGTGTTAATTGTGCCATTCTTGGGCTAATAAACTGAGAATGAAATTGAAGTTCTACAGATGTAACTTTATACCCATTACATCAAATGTATAACACAAAAAAACTTCAAATTCTGCTCTTTTTAATTAAACCTATTTCAGTCTTCTAGCATTAATATTTCATACACTATAGCGTTTTAAAATTGGCTACTTTTTAGCGGACATCGATTCAGCAAAAAGATTCTATGTTCGAAATTTTGCGAGAGTAATATGCTAGAAACTACAGTCTTTTAATATACTTGCAGGACTTTAAACTTAGAAATGAAAAGCAAAGAAAGATAAAAAATTAGCAGATGTAAAACTCTTGTTGAACAAAGATACTCGACATTTGGAAGGAATTTAGCGATGATAATTAGCCCAAGCTTTGGCTTTTCTTCGCGAGTCCTAACGAATGGTCGAGTTCTTGCTATCAAAAAAACAGCTCAGAAGCTATTCTTTGGGAAAACTTTCCTCTAGCCATTCGATATTTCCAGAGGGGCCTCCAGAAACTCTGGCAGCTCTGGCAGGACTCGACGGAGCACTGAACATGGATGTTCTCCGAGCTGGCGACAGGCTCACGTCACGTGAAAGACGACGGAAAAAAGAACCCAGAAGCTTTTCTCTAAAGCTGTCCGACCGTCGCTCTTCGCCCGTCCCGACAGACGGTTCTATTGTGCTGCTTCCGGAGGAAAAAAGAATTCTTATGACCAAGTCATCCTTGCGGAAAATGCCCTTGCCCCTTGGCCTGCGGAAGAGGTTGTCAACTCGCTAACTTCGAAGTTTTTAAAATCTAAATGCCAAGATTTCTTCATGTTACGCTCCCGGAATTTTTTAAAATGATCTATTAAAATCAGGAACATCTAGTTCGCGAAGCAAGTTGATAATAGATGTAATAAGGTAATAGGGAAGAAGTATCTAAAAAGCATTTAATGGATGTTTCAAGCCTCTTCTTATTATCAACAAAAGTTAAGTAATGAACAAACATGCTTATGGGCGACAATTGAATGTGAATTGAGAACAGCCTAATAATTAATTAAAGAAAAAATAAATCCGTGATTCATCATCGTAAGCAGTTAGGTACTCGGCGCGTCGTGAAGGGCAAGTTTCAGTTTGTGGTTGCATAAGGATTCTCAAATACGAAGATCGAAATTATTCAGACACGAGTCTAAAATTATAAATTAGTCAATATTGATAAATTGGTTACAAGAGACATTGTTACGATGATGTCTGATGCTAGAATGTGGAGGAGAACAAAGGACTGTACCCGTGCGGCGACTGCGACCGGCATGCTCTTCGATTCTCATGTAAAGTGCTCGGTGGGTCCCGAAACCGAGCACTGAAATTCGGCATACTGCGATGAGCAATGCGCACGACTAAAGCTATAAATATGCAAAAATCTCATTTCAACGCGGAGCTCATCCTTGAAAAGAAAAAAATGTATTTTTCTCTTATTTACTTTAATAACCAAACCACTGGCATTAAGTTTAAATTAAAGAGAGGTAATATACGTAATTTCCTTGTTGTTAATGTGTATTGATCTGAAAATATACGTTTAGATATTTATAATGTCGACAGAAATTTTTTTCAGGTTTATGTCTCAACTTTCATAGTTTCTGCTGCAGGAAGCTCAAATTTAAGAGTATTTCAACTTCTAGTTTCTCGTGTATATAAGGTTTTTTTAAATTATGCAGACCTTAATAGCGGATTTGAATTTTTAGAATCATATTTTACGCAAAATGGGTATCAGGCTGCTTTGGTTTCACGGTGCATTAAGAACACTTTTAAAAAAATATATCAAACTGTACTAACAATATTTCGAATACTATCCATTGTGTAATTTCGTATTTGAGCCATCGATCTGAAAAGTTAGATTTAAAAATGCTCTGTCACGATTTGTCCGTTATATTCCTTCCGCGTAATTTTAACGAATAAGAGAAATACTTTTTTTTCTGTTTCAAGGATGTGCGGCTCATAGAATAACGATATTTATTTAAATTTTTAATTGTGCGCATTTCGTTTCAGTATGTGGGCCCGACCCACCGAGCACTTTACATGAGGGCCGCAGAGCATGCCGGTCGCAGTCAATGTACGGCTTCAGTCCTTTGTTCTCCTCCACATTCTAGCATCTGACAGCATTGTAACAATGTCTCTTGTAACCAAATCATCAATATTGACTAATTTATAGTTTTAGAGCCATGTATGAATAATTTCGATCTTCGCATTTTAGAATCCTTATAAATTCAGAAACTGAAACCTACGCTTAACGACATGTATTGTGCCTTCCTGCTTAGAAGAATAAATCGCCGATTCTAATTTCTTTTAATTTTTTAATTGTCTGTTTTCAATTCATTTTTAATCGTCTCGAATAGACATATTTATTGTTCTCTACAGAACTATTATTAGGAATGAGCCGAGGCTCGAAACGTCCATTAAAGGTTCTTTAGATACTCCTTTTACAATTACCTTTATTAGTCTACCATGATATCAATGAACAAGTGGATGCAAAAGAGTCTGCCGTAACTCGCTTGACATGAAAAGATCATCTCAAAATACTCCATCGAGAAGTACAAAAAATATTTTCAGACAACACTTCCATAAGCCCGGCAGAGAGGGCGCTAAAGATTCTTTGTTCATACGGCACGTCGATAAGGAGCGAAACAGGGACAGACTCAGCAAAGGCTCGTCGAACTGAAAGAATTGGGCAGGGTGCCAGGAGCCGGGGTGGGTGTGATCCAGACTGAGGCGTAATAAAATGCGAGGACGGACGTCTCTATTGCCAGTGCGAACACTGCCCACTTGATCAGATTAAAGTCGGCAAGCACGAATTGACTGGACGAGCTGTGCATATTATGCAAGTATCGCCTCATGAAGTGGAAGACTTGACTACTCTATTGCGTACATCCTCGCGTGACTATCCCGAATTCTAGCGAATTCCGTACGAAATTAATACTAGCATGATTTTTTGATTTTTTACACGGAACTTTAATAGTTGTCTTGTAAAGTTGCACGTAAATGACAATTATGTGTAAATAAGATTCCTACGATAATTGCCTGACGATTTGAACTGAAATGGAGTGACGTAATTTTGATTTGCTTGTCTCTAAATTAGAAGAGACGAGATTCTTTAACAAAGAAAAACTTTAATTTCTTCCAATTCGTGCTTCGTTGCCGAAACACGAAAGGAGCATTGCACCGTGAAATAACTTAGACGAAGCTGCTGAGTCCGCCAAAAAAGTTTCAGACATCAATTAACGAAGCAGATTCAGCAGAATGTAATTCTAAACTCAGTAGCGCACATGTGAGAGGCGACCACAGAAGAACGCCGTGTAAAACGATTTTCCGTTACCACGCATGATCTTTGGTCCTCGGATACAGGGATTGGGCAATTTAGGTAGACAAACTTTTAAGGTTTATTCATTGATCTATTTTTGTTCTGTGAAGATCCCATAAGTGAAACATTCATTTCAATGGAATGAGGAGATTTTCAGGAAAACTATCAGCAAAATTTAAGCAACGATTTGCCAACGTGATCTTCTTTCACGCCTAAGATTGCCACAATTATTTCAATGGCCACTTAGAATTTACGAGTTGCGAGTGTCTCCTGCAACACTACACGATATTTTTATCGAGCACCAGCACGACAGCACGCTATTCAGAAAATTGGAATTTGTTAAGAGGATAAAATTTAAGGGAAAAGTGCATGGAACAGTTGGCAGCATTAACATACCATGCAAGCCAAGGGAAGTATTTCTGTGAGTAACACAGACTGCCTTGTGTAATGAAAACCTTTCTGTAGGATAAAAAAAGCAGAAATGAACTAGCACGGCAATGTTACACCATCTTTCCGTAGGTAATAAAACACAGGCGACTTTTAATTTCCTGACGGTACAACCAAAAAAAAATCGAGAAGCGTGGCATCGAATTTAACTGAATTCACGAACCTAAATTCGGCTATTGTATTCCAATGTACGTACGATATAAAGTCTGCCTTTGGAGGTTTTTATCATGAAAGGAGCACGTAAAAACAGCGAAAGAGTTCTCATTCAATCAGGCTTTCTGAAGTTCCCTTGAAAATACCCCTTTATGTCGGTCGAGTTTCCAATCAACTGGTGAAAAATTTAAGCCTTGAACAGAGAGAATTTTAGAAAAAAGTTTGACTAAGTTTCAAAAAGCAAACATGTGATCCTCTCCACGGAAGCCACGGGCTGTCTGAATGAAGACCTGCTGCACAGGTTACGAGCTGTGCTGAGAAATTTCTTGTCCAGGGATATTGTTCGCTTGATTAAAATCCAATGCGTGGCTCCAAAATTGCAAAATTCCCGCCAGGAAATTTTGCAAGGCGCCAATTTTAGAGAAATCCTTTTGAGCAGAAATCATTTCAGGTCGGCGAGAGGGTCAGGCTTGGGACTGGAGAGGCTTAGGGCCGACAAGCCGTCGCTTTTTCCTACCATCAGCTCCTGCGAGGCAGCCTCCCCTACGCAGCAGAATATCGTCAAGACCAAGGTTCTCCTCATTTAGGTGCTACTTAAAAATCGCTCACGAATTGATCCCCAACCGTAAAAATATGTGGTTGCTATATGTGAAGATATATATAGCCCATGCACATCTAGCAGCTCAACGACGGGAAGTAACATCAGTGGAAATGGTGGTATGTAAATTATAAAGTGCGGGAATAAGACGAGCATAATGTGCATTCAAAAAGACACATGGTGGGGTCCTCATGCATCATGCACGACCTCAGTTGCACAGAAATTCCATACAACAAAATCGAAACACTGCATAAAAATGCTGTCATCATTTGAGTTGTGCATCGACGCACCATAATGCATCGACGCACCATAATGCATCGACACACTACAGTGAATCGACACACCGTAGTGTATCGACGCATCGAAATGAAAATTGGTAAGAGCATCAAGCGTGAAGCAAAATTCCATTAAAATGACCGTCAGAAACTTTTGATGAGAAGTGATGAGAATTAAGGCGAGAGCCGAAATAATGGCTAGCTAAGAATAAAGAAAATATACAGCAGAAGCGTCACATTACCTGGGTTCTCCGAATAGGACGTAGTTGGCTCTGCATGGCAGAAAGGAAAAAATACAGCGATCAGACTATGGACATCGAAAGCACTATAAATCTAAGCAAAAATGGAGATGTCTCAGCACTACGAGTAATGCTGGATGGGTTCATGAGAGTTGTTTAGGCTAATGCACGGCAGCTGCGGTCGTGAACCGCTGTTGGAAGAAATGGTTGGAATTTAGAGGGGAAGAAATTAAAGCACACATTTCAATTGTCAATATGTGATTGTCTAAATGCTATTGTAGAGACGCTATTGGCAATACTGTCAGTATATTATTGTCAATGAGGTAATCTCAATGTTATCATTATGCTATTGTTACAATATTACCCTATTGTCAATATTATCAATTTAAATATGCTTTAGCAATAATTTTAATATTCTATTATCAATAATTTTAATATGCTAGTGTCAATGATTCAATAAGCTGTCGTCAATAAAAAAAGATGGTAAACATGGAGTGATGGAAAAAGTTGACCTATCATGAATTGGAAAATTTAAATGAAACAAATTTCTACTGCTGCGCTAGGCAACCCAAACTTGAAGTGCGCCTCCATACGTGTGTACAGATTTACATGGTTGATATTATTTCAATTTATCACGAGTGTTCCTGAAATTTCAGGCTACCAACTCGTAAAAAAATGTCGACGTACGCAAAATCCACCGAAAATTTCCGCATGTAAATACCAAGTTTACAAAAACTCACCAAATAATTCAACTAAACTGGCCGATCAACTGTCGTGTCTTCGAGTGTTTAGTATAAAAAAGAGAGAAGTAAATGAAATATTAGAAGCAAACACCGTAGAGTTATTACTGCATCACAGTTCCGCATATGCAATGCGTGTCTGAGTCTCCCAATTGGGGCTTCAGTAATCCCATTTTGGCGTTTGCACTCAGCTAACACAAACACGTCCTGCAGTCCTCACGCTGCAGCGCACTAGCCGCTCAATGCTGATCATCAGTGTTCAGAGGATGTACGAATGCTTGATGTTCCCGCGCCTGTAGCGGGACCGTCGTACTGGGGGTAAACTGAATTATACGAGCTATACACAGTAGTTTTCAGCAAATGTTTCTGCACCTGATAAAAAATTGCTTGAATTAACAACGTCTCATGAAAGTCGTGTATAACTTGGTACCGTAACATCGAGTTTCTAATATACCCCATAGTTCGCCTTTTATTTTTTCTCAATAGATTTATGGCTAAGAGTCTTTCCTTCACTTAACCTCGTATTTAGAGCTACCATTCCAGAGTTCAAAATTATACAAGTTTGCACGAGAAAACTTCGATGTTCGAATTTGATGTCCACTAAACACGAGACTAAAACAGACCACTGAGCAAGCTAGGGCTTACTACACCAACATTTCTCACGGATAATATTCTTCACTTCAGCATAAACTAGGGAAGCCAAGAGCGCAGCTGTGCGTGAGTGCAATGGGCGGTGAGGTGGCGAGTCAAGACTATAGACGCTGGTCATCAAATTTGTACACTTATACCTAACTGGAAGCGAAATTATCGTAGACTCGCGGTAAGATGGACTGCGATGCCGTGAAAAGAGATCTGGAGAAACATTTTATTATCTTGATTTTGAAACGTGAATTCAATTTAAAATTAACTCTGTCAAATACAGAAAGGCTCAAAAGTCACTCTGTAATTTTAAATATTTATTATACAAAAACTATAAAAGACATCAAGTTCTCATTTACTGCGAATGAAAAGAGTACTGGAAGTTTTTATTAAAAAAAATTTTCCTAAATGTTTTTTTCTTCCGTTATTACCCAGGTGCTAACTACCTCTTCGCTGTGTATTTTACATCCCACTTGTAAGTATATCTGGCATAACATGGCGAATTTTTTCAAGAATATTCCCTTTCGGTTCCTGACGAGTGTTCGGAATACTTAGAAAAATTTTATGGTTTAAACACCGCGGAAGAAAAAAATCTGAAAAAGTTAAATCTAGCGACAGAAGTGGCCGATAAATGTCAACAAAACATGAAATTCTCCGATGCGGGATGACTTCCGTCTTCCTATTCGACCGGTCAGGAGCAGATCACGTATGGCTGATATTTTGCTACCAAAGCAAAAATACAGTGTTTAGATGGCTCTAGTTTAATCTTCTGATAAAAATCCTCTTTACTGCAACAAATGCTCCATGGTTTTGAAAACTGACATTCCACAATGGCTGCTCTCTTGCACTGTATATTTAGCCATCTTTGGCGGCTTTCAAAGTATGTTATTATTTGAGCCCGCAAGTTTCCTTGCAATTAGTCTGTGACAAAGACCTAAAGTATTCCTCTTTCAATCGCAATTTACTAGAACTTTATATCTTCTACAGTTTTTGCGTAATAAATGTTCAGAATAACAAAGTAACTTTTGGCCCACCTTTTATAAGATGAACGAATGAAAATGGGACTTCAACATTTCAGGAAGAGCAGGGTGAGAGAACATGTGATGGCGCAGGCTGGTTATCACGTCACATACTCATTCTAAATTTAAAAACTTATCAAACCAAAATAGACTATTTTTTATGCATGAGCAAGAGGATTTCGGACTCAGCAATTCTGAGTGACCGTGAGTAAGAACTGGAATACATAACTTGCATGGCGCACAGCCACGGCTGCCGTTTTACGACTCCTGGATAGAGAATACTCGCTGCAGCTGTGTTTTATAGCTTTGCCCAATTCAGCCACAACTGTAATGCTGAATTCAGCCACAACTGTACTGCTGAATTCAGCCACAACTATCTTGCCTATTTAGCCACAGTTACTTTGCCTCATCCACACAGCCACAGTCACTTTGCCTCACCCACAGTCACCTTACCTCAAAAACCAGATCGTCGTGCAGGCGGGCGACCATCCTATTTGGCTTCCCACAGGGGCCCGAGATCCTCTTCCTATACATCTCGTGACCAAAGTTAACTCACTCAGCAGCCTGAGGTCTCCTCGACCATCAAAACACATCTCGGCTAATGTTACGTCTCCCAAAACACCGTAACTCAGTTGCCGTACTTATTTACCCATTGTGTGCAAGCACGGAGTTCCCGAAAAAAGTTTTTCACCTGTTAACCGTCACTGTCAATATATATGGACGCCCTGGTTCCTGCCTTCACACTACACTGACTGCGTGAATACACCACCAAGCGTTTGTATTTCCTTGCTGCAGTGTACTGGCTAGTGACCGTTAACAGGTTAATTTAACTTACGCACTACACGCTGATGATTTTCAACGTACTGGACGCCTCGGGCTCTTTACCACCGCACTCGCGCAGCCGCCAACACCTCAGTCTCTTCATATGGTTCTCTTGGAAGCAGATTTTTCTTTATCACTTTCTGAGAGAGGGAATGAATGTTGGCGAGCGAAGGAAGAAGCCTCAGTGATGTGGGCTGCAGGCGTTATCTCCATGAGGCGTTCGCCGCAGTCGCGCGCCAGGAGATGACTTCATAAAGTAGAAGCGTCTGCTCCTCTCCGAATCTGGCTTCTGGCATTTACGGGGCCGGTTTCTCTTTATTTTGATTTTCTGCGGACACTGTAGCCGTGGCGAGGCCCTGACTTCATCTCTTGCCGCGCGCAGGAGTTCCGCACGATAATAAATCCAAGAGAGGCACGACACTTAGAGTCTCGTGAAAAGAGGCTTCTGCTGTAAGAGGTCATCGACGAGTCAGGGTCCTATAAAATAGGTTCATTGCGCACCAATGGCATCGAGGGTCTCTCTATGGTCCCAACGACGACCCAGTGAATAGCGGCTTCAAATGTGCCTCCGAGACAGCGACTTCTGCTTCCAGATAGAAGCAATCGTAATTCATTGAATTTTCAGCAACTTTTCGTTCGTATTTCGCTCACTGCATTGAAACTGTATTCACAAGGTACCGTTATCTATTATTTTATGAAAAGTGTTTGCTTAATGACGATGGAAAACATCATCGTAAAAATAATCGTGCAACTTTATAAACTCTTTTCTCCACATCAAAAATCTCGATTTTCCCTCAAAAATAGGATCACTACATCACATCGACGACTTCAAAAAAGCCGTTTCGTGCATTGCGAACATTTTCGTGAAGAGCAATAATTAAATTTGCCAGTGTGGTAGGGGACAAAACTGCCCATGAAAGTGGAACGAGTTACCGATAAGAAATAAAATTCTCCAATTCAGGGGAACGCAACCGAGTGAAAAGTTCCCGTGGAGATCGCCTTGCCGATGAAAATACAGCTAATTATTTACGATGGCCTTGATGACGATCTCTCTTGCTCTCCATCGAGAGATTTATGGGCACTGAGGCAGTCTCGCGCTCTCAACCACCGACTCCGAAATTTCCTTTGTTTATGGCTAGTGTCGTTAGAAATTATTATAATTTATTTCGAAATAGGTTTCTTCCTAAAAAAATATGCTCCGTTACAACGCAAGGACAAAATCAGATATCGATGATTAACAACGTTTACGAAAATGTATAACCTGAATATGTCTGAAGAGTCTGCTAGTGCATGGGGTAATCTACATATTTTAAATTGTATAGTAATTCTGCAGTGAAAACTAACTAGTATTAGCAAAAGAATTCCCGTTTCTTCTGATGGATTTTTGAGGCCATTAATCTCCGTGCACTCTATCCCCTACGACACTCAGAGCATCACAGCGAGAATATCAGTAAATTTTTAGTGATCATTTCAGATGTGCATTAGTAGGCCTGTACCGAGATATCTTCTAGTACCTATTATAACCTCATGTCAGTTCTCAGCCTCACGCCAGTCCTCCGCCCTACGCCAGTCCTCAGCCCTACGCCAGTCCTAAGCC
>VOMN01026399.1:0-13995 GCA_014899125.1 Orchestia grillus
GCAACGCTTCATTCGGTTTCTTCGTCATGTCGTGGTCACTACATATGTTTAGCTCTTCAACAGATATTCAGCTTTTAAACTCAATATTAAGTGAGATGAAAAACTCTTCCCAACACTTTTTATTTTTTATTTCGTTAAATTTGTTGATTCAGCTGACATTTAACTTTCAGTCTAATCTTCGAGAAAATCGAAATGAATTTGACATAAATTTGTTAGGTCTACGGCCTCATACACTTCCAGTAGCTCTCAATTACTTTGATTAAGTATTTAAATTATGAGCATTACTTTACGACGAGCGATCAGCTACCAAATAAAGGAAAAACAATTGTAAGTTTTAGCGGGATTCGCACATTTAATTTTAAGGTTGTGTTCTTACTGTTTGAAAATCAGACTGGCAGCATGTGTTGTACGTGCATTATTTCGGAAAAAAATCATTTCTTTTTCTTGCTTCTTTTCTTTTCTTTTTCCTACGATACATTACCTCCAGTTTTGTGAATTCATGGGTTGTGGAGCCAAGATCTATGTATAATTTTATTCAGGCTACAGAAATCACAATTTCACCTTCAAGTGTCATATACAAGAGGTCCAAAATTTTATAAGCCTGCTTGCGGCGAAAATGTTTGTCAAAAAGGTGCGAAGTCCCCAAACAATTGGCGATTTGGCGCCAGGAGGAAACCAATCATGTTTTAATATTTAATGCTAAATCAAATTTAATTTATGATAGAAAGCCATGAAAATACTCAAGGACATTCGGAACTAAATTGGAACCAAATTATAACCATAAAATTTTCGCGTTCAATAAATGAGTAGTTATAGCAATGCTCTCATGACCTGACATGAGAGTACATAATTATTATAATGCAGTACTTACCCCTTTACACAGCGCCACTTTGAGGACGATGAGAGGCTTGTTGGTGCTGTATTCTGAGGTGACGAGCCCGTACAGGAACATTGCGAGAAGACTTGTACCGATCACCACCATACACGCCGGCAGGTAGCGTGAGATTGGCTGCAACATGGCTCTGTATTGAGTAGACCTTGACCCTAATGAATATTTAACCTGTCACAATAGATGAGCTTATTTTTTTCCAAAGTTCACTGATGCTTCTTCCCAGTAACAGAAAAACCATTACATCTAGGCATGCGCGACACAGTAACACGAGTGTTATCTGTTAACGCAATTAAGTAAGTCACTACGGAATGACACTAATTCTCAAGAAATTGCCGTCACCGTTTCAAAACCACTTTTGTACCTAAGGACAATTTAACAACATTATGATTTAAGGCGAGTCAATTCATGAGAAAGAGCCGCTGAGAACACGGGTCGAGGGATGAGCTTTTTCTAATGGGGCCACGAGCGACAAATCGCGGTTGAGCGGTGGTCTGTCTCCCTTTGTCAAAATTTGAATCAAGCACATGGAAATTTCCCTTTCGCACTCAAAAATTAATGTAGTATTTGTCTAAAATAACAACTGATATTTTAAAATTTCTGTTTCCCCTTCATTCTGTTAGATGTTCCCATTTCAATATTTATGAACCTTTAAAACGTGGTGACTCAATGACGCATAACATAGCAGAATAGAATAGATTAAATGCTGCATATTGATTTCATTAATTTTATTGGCTGACGCTATTTCTAACCTTCTTATTTGTACACACAATCGAAGAAGCCTGCCGCGGCTCTTGGAGGAAGGACTCCTGCTGGTGATCATGCCACACTTTATGAAAAGTCAAATTGCAAAATCGATAGTTCCTCATTTCCCTGTGAGGAGATGCAGATCGTCTCTCCGCTAGAAGAGCCATCCTTTTTGTAGTGCTGATTTGGGCATGAATACAGGAATGTATAATTACCAACTCAATAATGACTAATTAATCAATTAATTGACTTACCAACCAACACGGCCCGTCAGCACCACAGCTGGCGTAGAGGGCTTTGGCGCTTCCCTCAACATGTTATAAAGAATTATCTCGCAGATATAAATCCTACAATACAAGCCACAGAACAATTGCAAATTTAAATTAAGCTATTCGGTACTGACGTAAGATGCAACACCAGCGTCATGTACTTTTGATGAGTCGTCGCTTCTCACTGGTGCGTTATCATGGGAGACTAGCTTTGATAGTTCAGGATTTAATGCTCGAAGTATCGTGCCAATATGCACTTTAGCACTCGCCAGTTATAAATTTAACATCATTATTACCAGAATTTTTGCTTTTAACATTAATCAAGACCACAAACCAATTCGAAACGACCAGCTGGTTCCGACCCAATAAAATACAATCAGTGAATACGACACCGATTGGTGTATATCGGTGACACCGAATCAATTATATATACTGTATACACCAAGAGCGCAGCCTATCGGACACAATGAATGTTCAATCAAGCGAGTGAGGATTGCAATGGTCTCAGGGATAATATGTTGTATATTTCATCTATTCACGGTTGCATAGATTTAACACCGTTCCTCGTAACACTTTAGATCATGAGGCAGTAAAACGGAAAGAAAAATAGATAACAGAGATTTAAGAGGAACGGAGCTCCCTCCGCCTAAATGAAACAATAAAATTCACATTAGTTTCCCCCCGGCTGTAGCTCAACTATTATTTCACTTTAACCCAATTCAATATTTTTGTTCCCCAAAATTTATAATTATTTGAAATAAAAAATAAAAAAAGACATATCACCTTACCCTCCCCCCTCGAAGCAGTAGATGCTTTCCATTAATCTTCTACATTACGTGCTGACAAACTGTATTTTTCTTGTTAATTTGAAACCAATTTTTAGAGCGTTGAAGAATGTCGTAACTTTTATTTCAAACTCAGATGCATCTATACTTCGGATCTTTGAAATTCCTTGTTCCTAACTTACCCACAATGATGTCTTCCTATATTCCTCACGCTTGTATCCAGTTTCTTTACTAATTAGTGAAACACAAGCGACTGTTTCCCAAGATGACTTAATAACTTCTGACGCGCCGACGTCAAGCAATTTATGTCACCTTACTATGAGCGCATCTATACCCGCACTGTCCCTTCAGTTCAGACTAAGTTCAGACCCACCAAACTTGGTACCGCCTGAAGCCCTCAAGAATCACCATGAGAGGGACGTCTGATATATCGAAATCTTTTTCTGGACGCCCTTATATTGGCTAAGCTCATTCCGGTGCTTTCAAATCCCTCCTACTTTCTGCGGCGTTACAGGTTTTCTTAACCGTGCGATACTCGATTTTCGCTTGCACACTTCTTGCTGTTTTTGTGGTCTCCCCGAGTTCGAAAGTCGTCAATTTCCCTCAGGTACTTGACCCTCGAGAGAACCACTTGCTTTCCCACAAGACATTGGAATGCGAGACCGTTGGTGTTTCGTGTCTATCTACTCTGTCTAACTTTTGACTACATGGTTTTTAAAAAATATGTTCAATATGTATATCTGTCGCAATCGTCTTCCTCCAGGAAACATCTTTCCTATCATCATTTCCTAATTATAATATTTGTCCGATACTCCCATTGTTTTCGAAATATAAATTTCTAAATTTTTCGCATTTCCTTTCTTAACGTCACACAGTAAAATGTAACTCACAAGCTGAAAATAATACCTTCGCTCAAGAGGCGCGTTACTTAGACTGCAGTGAATAGCAGCCAATGAAAAACACAATTTTTTACAAGTCTAAATATAGTCACAGAGCTGCGCAGTAACCAAGACGAAGGTGTGTTTCTATCGAGAAAGCCGTCTGGCGTCACTGCAATTGAAGATACGAGAACACTTCCACTGATGATAACTTGTGATCATTCCGAAATCTGTGAATGAATTTATAAACTGCATCAGCCACTGTTCGCATTATATTTAGTGCTAAGCTGCGGGCTCGTTTGGACCCGAGCCAAAGTCACGCGTGCTGCTTCGTGCGCAGTGGACGCTTTGTGACCGCACAAATTTACGCAGGCGTTCTTACGCTCGAAATGTTCTTTTTGCATCGGAAGTAACTTGAAGCGATGCTGAAAGTACAAAAGTGGCTAAGGATTGGAATGAAGATACATTAAAAGTGGTTGGAGATTGGAATGAAGATATAGTTAGAGATACGAAAAACTACCAGGACACGATTACCTTTGAAAGAAGGATAAAAATGAGTGAAGCAGCATAAGAGTGAAAAAAGTTTTTTATGAAGCTTAAACAATTTATTGCTAAAAGTGTTGAATCATTTAAAAATATTACGGACTTGGATTTCTTAAACTATTGCAATGGACATTTTTATACATAGCCTCTTGTGTGCTTGAATAAGTTCTAAGAGAAAAGTCATCGATTCTCGAAGCCACAACTGTGAGCGTTCTTTATTCAAACGAATGAGTGTTCAGTAATTTACCTTTGAAAAGCAATGTCTCTTCAGCAGGCAAAGTACGCCAGGCTCGAAATACTCTTATTTTATTCAATGACTTCTCGTGCTTTGCCGTGACATCACACACTCAGATAGAATACACAATTGCACAAGATTTAAAGTTGACGAACTGTAAATCAATACGTAGCAGAAGAGGCCTCTGAGCTAAGAAAAATCAATTCCAAATTCTAGTTCTGTTCTTAAACAACACAACACTTGTGGCCTCCTTTCCACGGGACATATGATCAGCTGAACCTGTGGTCCATTTGCCGTCTGTTCCGTCAACTTATAACAAAAGGTCCGAGCTCAAAAATATTCAAAGCTGCGTATTTAGGTAGAGTTGAAACTATTGAAATCTGTTCTCGAGTATTCAGATTTTCTTGGTATATTTTTGTTTAGTCATTAAATGGATATGGTTCTCACAGTCAGAGCGTCACCAGAGCTCTGTTGCTCAACAAATCAATATCAAAACGAAACGCAGCTCACGTGCAGCAAGGAGCCAGGGGGTAAAGAGTGAATCCTTTACGGTCTAAATTAGTTTCTAGCCGTGGTCCTCACTCAGGGTTTCATCTGCAAGTGGCTCCCATCAAGAGCAACTCAAGCTAAACAGATTTCACTTCGAACTGTAACAGGTGTTTTCCGCGTCACATTTGCTACACGATGTTGAAAAGTAAATTCTAGCTCATTAAGGTGCTGTAGTTTATGCAGGTGAAACTTAAAAGTTATACCAAGGCGTTTAGAGTTAACTTGCAAGGTGGGGGAAAGGAGTTTAAGTGCAGTGAAGAGGGTGGGGGACGTAGAGAAATATGCTCCAGCGGCTACCAACAAGCGTTCGCTTTCATCGCTCTGCAGCGCGTGCTCTGGTGTGAGTATGTTGGGCGAGTATCTTGAGTGCTGCGCCAGTCAGTTTTAGAAACATGTTGAACTACTCAGTTCTTTGGTGAATTGTGCGAATTTATTTGCTAGGTGCAGCGAGTACACAATTAAGTGACCAATGCCAATACTTCAACTGAGTTCATAACCGGAATCTTCTAGCATTTCAATCCTTGGAATGGTGTGAGTGGGCAAAGGAGATTTTTTTCGCTGAACGGGGAAAATAAATTTGTTTATGGAAATGAAATAAGCTACAGCTGTTGTGGTAAAAGTGGTAACATGCTAGAACTAGCCATCAAAATTACCTAAGTGATACAAAACTGTTACCACATCAAACTTGGCCGCTAGTGTTCGATAAGACACTGAGCCTGGTCACTAGTGTTCGAAAAAACGTTGAACCTGGCTGTTAATTAGAGTACAAAAAAAATTGATCCTGGTCGTTAGTGTACGAAAAGATTCATATTTTGTTCCACATTCGTAGTGAATGAATTTCATGTATTGCAACACGCCAATTCTTAGAATACTTGTGTAAAAAAGTCCTTGCGTGGTAAATGAGGCACATGTTTCATCCGGCCGAGACTGGCCGTGAACCAGAGGAGGGCGCGGCGCCTGCGTCACTGCCACTCGGGACTTGCCTTGTCCTGACGTGCACTGAGGAGCTCTGCATGCACTCAGGGCGCTGTATTTCCTCCTAATTTTTTTCACTTCCAGGTAGTTGTAGCCTGCAGCACTTGCCTGAACGTGCAGAAAAAAAGATGGAAATGTACCTTACGCAACAGAGCTCATCGTTAACATTCATCGTGCGTGTATACGGAACTGGATACTGTTTATTTTGACCACAAAGAGACTTCGTACAGTTAATGAAAACGCTAAGTATTTCAATGAATACACGCCAGCTGTTCATGATTGCTATTTTACTGTCTCCCTAAGTTTTAAAGTCTCTTTATATGATTGTATACATCTATTTTTATTACGCACGAAATTCATAAAATCGTAAATTGATTAGAAAATACGAACGAATAAATTGTGAGAACTGACAGAATTTGTAGCTTCATCGTAGCTCTGCTTAAAGACACTTTCATTATATAATGGTGGAGACATCAACGAATTTTTAACAATGAATGTCATTAGGGGAGTACATGACCGAGCGAATGCTAGCTCCACCACTTTGTAAAGCTATTTCCATTAGCTTAGCGTTCGATAGTCAGCGAGTTCTAACGATATGATATTCTCGTTAAATGTTAAAATATTTTTTTGCGCATTTCTTCAAGAGAAAAGTTGAATAGTTTACGCAATACATCAACTAAATGTTTCCACTTGGTTTCCAAGTCATACGAGATTTAAATTCCGATCTCGCTAGCCATCAAAGGCCAAAAACTCATCTTAGTAAATTCAAGTTTCATTTATAGACGTGAGAAGATGATTTTTTCCCGGTGCCTAATGTACCTTTGACCAATTTTTCTAACTAGGGAATCAGATGTTCGTAATCAAACTTCACATCTAGGAGAGGAGCTCCAGACCTCCACATTGGACAATGAGTATGAGTAGTAGTAGCGAAAGCAGCGCTTCAGCAACTCAAGACNACCAACCTCTATTGCCTATGGCCTATCCTATGCCCCCTGAGGGGCCACATTGGACAAACTTTACCTACCTTGAGGTAAGATAATGAAGACGGCTCTGGCGTTATAAGAGTCGTAATAAACCGTACAGTAGAGCACAACAATTCACGCGTCTTTAATTTACATTTGCAAAAGCTTTAATTCGCACGAATTTCCCCGAAAACATGGACAACACTTCACGAATTCGTACCTTTCATCACTACCGTGCTCCACGAAGGTCTCAAATCGGGCCAAATTCTGTTTGACTTGTATCTACTAGTAACATCTGCTGTTCGGGTGCTCTACTGCCCCACCAAATAAACCTTAGTAATATACTCTCCCCAAAAAAGGGAATATTATTTTATGCTGACATAAAGGTAGAATAGACAAGGGATTGCCAAGATATTTTCAAACTTTGACAAAGAAAAATATTCGACTGAATATTAATATTATGTTAAACAATAATTTTGAATTTAAAGGAGTACCTGGTTTACCATGGATCGATCTCGTAATTTGTCTGCAGAATTTCGAAGGAATAGTATTTAGATTCATATTAAAAAATTTCGTAATTGTTTCGGCGATGAGGTAAATGAAAGCATGTTATTCAATTTCTCCTCCAATATTTCACCACGATTCACTTGTGTTGATATCTACTGTAGCCAGGTTATGCAGTCAGGGGCCTGCTAAATTAATATGTCGATGATCCTCGAACAAACGTTCAATTTTATGGAGTGCGTACGGGCGGACTATATCTTGGACTGAGGTAGGGCTTACAGAAAAATGGCAGTCATTGTAAGGACATCAACGTAGAGGCGGCTGATAAAAAAAATACCAGCCCATTGAGGGTGGTACGAGGTCCAACCGAAACGTGAGGTAAACAGTATCTCAAGTTATTACCGATCCATTTAGAAGGATGTAGTCAGAAGTATGTACTTATCTGTGTGTTTTTTTCATAAAACTGACCATTTTTTATGAAAAACATTAAATATTGATTCACTGGACCGTAAAACATGTTCCTACAGCTATTGTTCAAATTTTAAGTTCATCCCATCATATCTTTAGGTGATTACAATTCGATTATAAGAGATTCTGAAATTTTAGCTCCTTAATGAATATTAGTCATGTGAAGCTCTCTTTGCATTGTGCATATTGGAAATAATATCGTTTGAGTGAGCATTGAAATCAGATGTGTCTTATTTTACAAAGGCTTAATATTTTTTGCTAAAGATTCATTCTAACGCTCGGCGTTTGGTATACAAACCCTGATATGATAATTTGAGTGTTCTATTCCTTCCGATTATGTTTTACCTATTGTAATGGTGTTTTACAGAACTGTAAACTCTAAACATTCTCAAATAAGTGGCATTTATTTTTTGATGATTGTACAGGAGCATAAAATTCATTATTGATACAGATAATAACAGTGATTTGTAGAGCAAAGTTATTACATTACAAGCCGAAAATAATATCTAGGATAAAATACTTGGTCGTGAATACTAGTATGAAAGAAACTGCGCAATATTCGCAATTTGTTCACTTCACTTGGCCAAAGCCTTACCTAAACATGTATGCATTCACTGCTGCTTGCAATCGAAGAGTTCCTGCGTTGCATCAAATGATGTTTGTGCGAGTGGTTATGAGCATCGGTACTACTGAGGATGTGGTCAATAAACTACATTGTGGCTTCAAGTGATTCATAAAGCAGTAAATGATTGATTGACGTCAGTATAAGATAGACACGGAGTGCTCGATGATTTGAGATAAGTTTTACTTTTAAACTTTGTCGGGACGTTCTAGTGAAATGTTCTAGCATTTCAGTTTATTGATTCAATATAATATCAAATGTTAAACAATTTAAGACTGAACGTTGTTAAAATATTGCAAAAGTAGGTAATCGTAATAATGCAGATACGAACGGCGGAGAGATCGGACCGTGCTCGCAGGCTCACACAATAATTGTAGCTCCCCCCTAACCTACAAGCGCATTTGTGGAACGAAGTGTGAAGTACATGAGTTTTACGATATCAACGCCATCAGTGATATTGATCTTCAAGATGAGTAGCAACCTCTTGTATGTAGCGAGTCAAAAATTAGGAATTTTGGGTTAATCATTTCACGATTAATTTTATGTCATAGGCTCATCGCATTGCAAAGTCAAAAACTGGAAATAAAACATTTAATATGGAGTTAAATACTTTAAACGCTTACTTACTGTGCCTGAACATGGATATATATTGCACAACACTACTTTTGACGCATTTTGAAAATTTTGAGCTTTGGTTTTGAGTAATGAGTACAGGGACTTCAGTGAACTTATATTTACAATATTTCAACAGAACAAAATAAAGATTATTGACAACCAGAAAATCGATAGCAAAAATATAAGGGACTCAAGTATTAGGCCAAAATTTATGTCATGTTAAATTATTATTTAATTGCATAATGTGAGTATTTTGATATTCTTACAAAACTTTCAGAAATTTTCAAAGACACATGTACTGTAAACAAACTACGATCGGCACAATCACTACCTCTTCGGATTGTCTGAAGATGAACGCTCAGTGAATACAATGCCCAAAGTCAATGAAATACCCGAAGCTATTCGAAAGCAAGTAGTTGGACTTCGTAATGAAGGATTAAGCTATAAGTAAATTGCTGGACGTGCTATGGTTCCATACTCGAGTGTTGCGGCAATAGCTCGGAAGTTAGTTAGTTAGAGAGCCCAGGCATTTCCGACGAGTCATGCTCTTTAGATTGAAGATCAATAAACTCCCACAACTCAATATGTATGTTGAAAAATTATTCCGACAATAATAACAAGAAAAATATCGAAGTTTCTAAATCGTACTTTAAAGGTAAATTCTATCAAGCCTACTGAGTTAGTCTGCCGAAAGAAGTCTCCACTTCAAGACAAGATAAATCTTAATTCATGCGATTATGACGCTCTGCTTACATTCTTCTGGTACCAACGCAACGATTATAAGCTAAGTTTAGCACCAACATGTCAAACCTTCTTCCTACCAAACAATAGAGCTGGCAACATCCTGCTACGCAATTGGCGTATTATTCTATTTGGCGTATTATTCTTCTTGATTTCAATTTTTCTCCCGGAATGCAAATACTGTAAAGCCAAAAGGCTGTCACGAAACACTATGCGAGAACATGTACTTTCAAAGGATTCACTATGACCACTTGTTAGTCTCGGCTAGAGGAAAATTGTTGTTCGATTTCGAAGCTAGGGAAGGAATTTAGCATCAATGAGTAAGAGAGCCCGTGCCAAACGAGGTATTTCGATCAGGATAGAAAGTGATTTATTCAGGAAAAGCTTCCAGTGTTTAGTAGCAGGACCTTCGACATCGCGGTTTCACATAAGAGCCTTTCGTTATCTCTAAAAAAATTCTACAGTAAAATACCAGTAATAACCTCTCAAACATTATTCGTTAAACATGATGTTAGTCCTGACAATCATCAGGAAAGTCAACAAATCTACTCTCAAAAATAATTTATCTTCATATCGCGAGATTCGGGCTGAAAATTCGATATTATATGAATTTCTTTCAAATCATTTTTTTAGAATATAGATTCAATTGACAACTGAATTGAAATATTTAAACAATATTTTAACATTGCAATATGTAAACAATATTTAAACATTGCAACATGTGTTCCTATCACACTAATCTTCTCGAAATTAAATTCTTATTTTACAATTTGAATAAGAAACAGTAAAAAAATACGTACCAAATACTCTGTATATGCCACACATTAGGACGTCGTTGACATTTTGCACTTAATAGTGTTTTTGCCTAATTGCATAGATTTGAGCAAACAAGCATTGAAATTCACTCGAAAATTAAATGGACCATCTAAAAATACGAGTCTGGAAGTCTGGTTTGTGCTTGCTTTTAACAGACTGCGAAAGTTAATGTCCAAGAAAACAAGAAAACTAGACCGGACCACAATGAATTTTACCTTAGAGTAAATGCCACGAGTAATCGAAATTATTCTGCTCCAAGAAGACATGAAATAAAGCGGAAGTTTATTAGTTTACCTTCAGAACATGAGGGCGAAGCACTCTGGTCTCTGGAGAATGTGATTCTAGAACATTGTTTTAAAAGAAAGTTATGAGAAGCTAGAAATTGGAACACTGGATGTCTAAATTAAGAACTCCTTACATAAGACAGCGTCCGCTGAATATTCATAGCTAGTTCTGTATAAAACACAAAGAACTTAGGTTCCAAAACGCTGTTCCACAATGCTTCACAGATACGACCGATTGATCTCACGCAGGATAGCGAACCCAAAAAAGTTAATTTTTAGAGTTAACTTAGATGACCAAGTTCAAATTAGGAAAGTAATGAGGAGAGTAACTCAAAAAAAAATTAATTAAACTAAGCTGTATCACTTTAATATTTTGTGTATGAGATCTTTGTCTCTAGTTAAAGTACAGGAGAAATTTATAAAAAAATAAAGGGGACTCTTACCTTACCGAAGAAAATTTCACACAATCATCAACACAAAGATGTGGTACATGAAGCTTTCTGTCAGCAATTTACAGCGTTCTCGGAGGGTATACTTTTAAGCTTTACTTTCCTTCCTATTTATTTATTCTGAAGTCCAGGCTTGTGTTTTCATTAGTAGCAAGAGAGTAACTTTCTTTTGCTGTGATCTAACGAAAATCCTTCACATTTTCAAAAGCAAGGTCGCACATATTCCTCGTCCTTGCCGAGGGCCCTCGGAGACGCCCATCATGCCTGCACTCCAGTCGTCAGACGTGTGATGCTGGCATCCGTAATGCTGTGCCGTCACCCTACCTGCAGAACACGCCACCCACTCAACGCCGCACACAATGGGGATGATCCAAATTCCCAGGTGTAATCGCCCCTACAGAAAATGTTGCCTGACGCTGCGTGAGAATAATTTTTCGACTGGTTCCGAACGACCAGCGCAACACAGCTACACACGCTTTCCTCCCACGGAATTTGAGGGTTAGAAAATGTACGAGAATTTATCTATAAGAAATCGGTATCTAATTATAGCTGTTGGTATACGGATAGGTTTGACCATGAAGTGAAACATAGATCAAGTACGAGTATGGATGTTAAATTCATTCTAAAGATTCGTTTTTTGTTGTTTTTGAAGTACGCTCCATGACAATTTTTCCCAGTTTTTCACACAAATTTTATTTTTCATGTTGTATTTTGGTTATAAATATATTTCGTGTTGCATTGTGGTTATAAATATATTTCATGTTGCATTGTGGTTTTAAAAAACTGCACACGTGCCAAATCTAGGTGAAGATCATGGTTTCTGGTGTAGATTTTGAGCTTTAAAGTTTTAACTCATCCTTCATCTAACTAATAATTTTCTTGAGGAACTGGTTCACATTAATCAATGTTCAAATACAATCTTCTCTGAGCCACTCAAGACAGCAGACAAAAAAAACGAATGGAACTTGCGCAATAGGTCCGAATAAAAAATGTGAAAGCAGTTTCCGCTTCGCTCTTAAGACTGAAGCATAGCTATTTCATTTATTTTACGTAACGTTGAACAATGTTTAACTTTTCATGCCAGTACTTTTATAACAAGTTTTTCATTATGTTAATAAAAAAGAAGATACGACGAGCTTCATCGAAACAAGTAATATGGAGAGTGTCTTTCAATTCATGATGAGAAAGATAAAAATTAAATAAATATTACGAATGAATTCAAAGCGTTATTAAACTCTCCAGCAAAAGCACTTACTGATATGGTAAAACAGGCAACAAAAGACTTACTTCAACAAATGGACACAGCACAAACTATGGCTAAACGGCGATGCCTGATACTGGGCAGCACGGATCTAATTCTTTGGAGATATTTGACGTCCTGTTCGATGAAAAACTTATATTTGAAGCTTAAATTAGACGCCTTGTTTCTCGTGCTTCGAGCAGGGTGAGACTCCTGCGTGAGGTCAATGCGCTGTTCGAGAATGTTGAGGTCGTCCGCAGATGTTTCTCTGCTATTATGGTGCCTCTGTTGGAGCATAGCTCAACTGGTTGAGCTCCTGCTGCTGCTGCGAGCCACTTTGGTCTGTAAGATTGTCCTGTTAACTCAGTCGTCTGGGTGGTCAGGGCGTTTTAGTGAGCCTGTCTAACTAACAAACTATTGATGGCTTTCGTATGTTTTATTAAATGTTCAGTAATGCTGGACATTGGTTTAAATCTTCCCGAAAAGTCTTCATGAAAAGCACCCGGGCTGCAGCCGCCTCACCCTTTCGTACTAAAGCCTGTTAGGTGTCAAACTTTAGAGTTTATCCGTTATTTTATGCTTCGATTTGTTTCAGCATGGAATACACTGCCCGAATCTGTGATCGATCGCGTGGGAGTGCAGGCTTTCAAGTTAGCAGTAAATGATGTTTTGAGTGGTGTTTTTACATAGCGGTCGGGCGTCTTGAGGTTGCCTTGTGCTTCGGTGGGTCCGCCAGTCTTTTCAAGCCTGAGCGTAGTGTTTTTAACAATAATAATAATCATCAATAATAATGATAATCATAAAAAAGGTGCAGCAACATACGCACAAGCTGTAGAAAAAATCAAACCCAAGAAAAATAAAAATTTAATAGCTAAAATTATCAAAAGAGGTAAAATCCCTTCACCATTGTAAAAAGCGTCCATCTAAAACAAATTGTCTTGCAGATAAATTGCTTCATAATAGAAGAAAAGTGTTGTCTCGGAATTAAATGTGAGCGTAAAAATTCCTGAACCAACAAACCAAACTCCTCTTCGGAAAAAAACAAAAGAAATATAACACCATTTCATGAAAATAAACTAAAGCTGGAAACTGGACCACATGTAACTATTGTTTAAACGCCAACATCGGCACAACTATGGTTCCACACTAGCCAAAAAATAATCTATGCCAATCAGAAGAGAGTCATCTGTTGCCATCGAACAGGCCTTTCTTTCTATAAAATACACTGCAGTATTTTCGTTTCCCTATACGGAAGTAATGTACATGACTACAAAATGTCTTCTAAATTATGAGAGAGGAAGCGAAGGAGTTTACTAGGTATCAAACGTCTTGAACCAATCAACTACACTAAACCCTGACTATGGTTCATTTTAGGTTGAGATATGATTTCCAATATTTAGTGAGCATAATAATTTATATGAAAA
>VOMN01026413.1:0-22775 GCA_014899125.1 Orchestia grillus
TTTGGAGGGTGGTCTTAAACTTTTGCAAATGACTGTACATCACCTTTTTTTTGGCTATTCTGTGCCAAGTGTAAATTATTGCTTGCAGTTGTGATTACGGTGCCAAACACATGCCAGGCTATAAATATTGTTATATTTTATGTTTCAGCGTTGATGGGTTAACATCATTGCATTATCATTGATAGCATACTCTGAAATTGTGAACATATTTGCATCAAATATTATGGTTGTTAGACTGAATTTTTATGAACATTTAACAGAGTGTCAAAAGACGCCTGGTGCTTGAGGAGGGTCCGTCAAGCATGGGAGGCTCCATAGACGCGGATGGCTTCAGAACTCCCGTCAAAACCCCCCGCCGGAGCATCACATCTCGCGTTGCCTCACCGCACTGCTCCTCCCCCTCCCCACCAACCCCAGTTATTCTGTCGTCACACCACAGAGCTAAAAATAATGGTATGCTGTAACACTTCTCCAGATCTTGTTGAAGCTGTGTGACTCTGTTCCATATTTTTGATTGTTGGCTATCGTCTCATTTTGGGGTACTGTATTAGTCATGTGTAAAATTTTACTGGCAACCAGTGAAGTATTTTGATGGAGAATTTGACTAGTGAACATTTCAGCTGATGTACAGAGTGCGAAGAAACTGAAGTAGACAATGGTCAAGACCTGTATGATATTTGTAGAGATGAGTTGACATACTGCTGTGCATTTCAGAGTGTAATACCTTTTATCACGAGTACAGAGTATGGCGACCAAACCTGATAGTTTCTGAGTAGAGGTAGTTGGTGGTGGGATGGTCTGAGGGGATGAGGTTTTACCTCATCCCTTTTCCCTAATGCAGAAGTTTAGTTATAATAGAGTGATGAATCAATATATTCCGTGCATTTGCCGTTTAGATGTTTTTCAGAATTAACTATTTCGTGACCTTGACACGGCGGCATTTCCGCGTACGTTTTGATATTCTTCCTTATGAGTCGATTCCATCTTGGAACACTTTTCTTTCGGGGGTTCCGGTCTTTCACCAAACTGCTTTCGGAACCGCAAGGAGAAGAGGTGCAGGCGTCCTTTTCTCGCGACGGCAGGGGCACCTTCCATCACCAAGGCTGTACGAGTTACGTTTGAGCGAAGCCAACGGGCTCGAGCAGTGCGGGGAAAATAAAATGTCATTCAGATTGTTTTTAATGCTTCGTAATAATTTTTGGGATATCATTTACGAGTACTGTAATCTTCCACTGTTCACCCCTCTTTATAATAAAAAAGAATAAAATGTATCTAGAATTCTTTGACTTAGCCGTTTCGAAACTGTGAGGTTTGACTGCTGGACCTGTATGTTGGCTATAGTCCGTGATTATGAATTGTTCACTTGTGGACCCATTGCTAATTTTGCACCGTGATTAATAAAGTGTCTTTCACTCCGAAATCACTTCACTTTAAGGAGTAACTTCATTAGCTGTTTACCTTTTAACCAAGACTAATTTTGCAGCACTGGGATTTTTTCATAGAAAAATAGCCTATTAATACTTATCACTTACGCTAGTCTTACCACTGATTCGTAATTTCGGTGTTTTTAATTAGTAAATCTAAGAGGTGACGGGATTAATTAGTGGTGGCTTGCTGTCCTTCCTCGCATTTCTTGCTTTGTGATGTACTCGGGCATCTAGAATCATTGGCTCATTGATTCGGTTCTAATGGTCCTGATATTCTTCGTGTCTCTGACCTAGTAGGCACAGGTACCGGTATGCCTCGTAAATGACCTACTCTCTTCAGGCTTACTGGTTCACTATTATCCATGAGTCACACTGGAGAATAAGCTAGGGTTCGTGCAGCTATGCAAAGCCTAGACTACGGAAATTCTCGATTATTTTCTTCTATGTGGAGATGGGGTAGTAGTGTCCTATCATACGGCTCTTCGTTTCATTAAGGGGAATACATCCAATTATATGCATCACCTAATTAATGATCGTAATAATTATTTTTAATTTTGTTTCAAGCGTCTCCAGGTAAACCATCTCGCTACGACACATCGCTGGGCAAGCTCACCAAGGAGTTCCTGGCTCTGCTGCACTCCTCGAAGGACGGCACCGTTGATCTCAAACAGGTCCGGTAACACTGGCGCTGCCCTAGACTATGGAAACAACATTCCTACTGTCGAAACTGTAAATATATCTTGTTGATAAACTTACAATTGCGGAGCTCAATGGCCCTGATGATCGTATTCAGTACGATCATCTGTGCCATTTCAAATTTGTAAGTTTGAACTTTATTTTTTGTGGTTCGCTTGTGAGTTGCGTCATTCACTCGTTGTGCTCCAGTTCATTTCCCATGTATTTTTGTTGCTGAATGCATCTACAGTTCCATCTTCAATATTATTTTTGCTACAGATCTTCAAAATAGATGGCTCTGCATTGTTCATTCAGCATTTTATTTTGCTTGAAAAATTAATTTTAGCTAGTAGAACTTGAAAGTCAAAGCCCAAAGTGAAAGATGATAAAATTCATTAGTTTAATTTAAGTTTGATATAACAAATAGGTTAGGAATGTCTGGAGTTGCGATAAAAAAGTGTAGAGTGAGCCGAGTTTCATGCTTCTCAGTCACATTTCTTGTCTACATCTATTTTGCTTGTGTAGGTGTTAGTGTTGTGCCGATTCCAATATTTTTACGGATACTGATTCTTATTTATTTTTGTCGATCCCAATTCTTATTTTATTGCCGATGCCGATATTTTTTTTTATGCCGATTCTTTATTATTCAGAATATTTATTGGCTTACCAAATACAGTGAGCAAGTGGTATTTAATATAAGTAAATTGTATGTAAAAATCAGTGAATGGTATTTAAAACTCCAAATTAGGCTTCCATGCCTGACAGATAAAGTTCTATCCAATGAGTTTTAACATGAAGGCTGTGCAGTAAGTGAGAAGCCCTGTGGAGTGCGCGTAGGTTAGGTAAATAATTATCAGGTATCTATCATGTTTGAGAGATCCCAAAAAATGCAGATTGACAAATTATTCTCTGTTGTATGGACGTAGAAGTTGTAAGCTTGTAAAGATGATTTAAATTATTCCAACAGCACCATGATGTGTGCCCCAGATCATACGCGTACTAACACACATCTTCTAAACTATACTGAGCAAATAAGTTCTATTGGACTTTCGTATTCAAATTTCTCTGCATGATTTTGCCTTATGAAAAATTAACAAATTCCTAAGTCATCCATGGAAATAAAGTGAAGCCAAGTCTAACACGGGGTGAAAAAACTTGGGTTACCAGTCTCAACTTCGGTTTACGTTTGGACTTTTGACATAAAGCCGCTAGCTTTGATTGACTCCGTTTTCAAATTATCGTAATACTGAGATGTGTTCAGGGCCAGTTTGATTAGAAAATACCTCAATGCTTTTTTGTGAAGAAATCTTCAACATCTCAGCCCCTATAGATCTTAATGTATGCTTCTGCAACATCAATGATGATTACAGGCAGGAAAATGACAAGCTGCATTGTTAACTCAAACTCTGACGCGTAACAGACTGATGGCATCACCAAAGCTACCTCAGCAGTGTTGCCGAACGGTAACATTAACAAGTAGCTCGTATGTGTGTGGTCCAAAAGTATTCGATTGAGCCTGTTTGTTACCGAAACTAGAAAATAAAATTGTCGAAAAATTAGTTTCATTAAATACTGTACGAGTTCACATACACGTATGTACTCGTACATTTGACTAAAATAGCATAACTGATCGCACGTTCCTAAACAAACTATTTTCTTCAATAGTAATTAACATAAAAAAAGGTAAAAGTGTACATGTACTCACAAACAGGCGATAATAAGCTTTAACTTTCCTATGTGCTAAAAGTATAAAATAAGTAATTTTTCTTCTCAATGATGTACATTTCGAGTGTAGTAGGAATAAACAATTTTCACAGTGTGTAGATTCTTACCAATGTCGATTAAATTGGCACTCCGCCAGTAGATATCTAGCTTGTATTTTTTTTACTAGATTAAAATTGATGTTGCTTCAGGGAGAATATCACGTAATACACTCGTGTTGTGACCAGTTTTTCGTTGCAGGCTTCTGAAATACTTCACGTTCAAAAACGAAGAATTTACGACATCACGAACGTGTTGGAAGGAATTGGTCTAGTCAGTAAGAAATTCAAGAACAATGTACAATTAATGTGAGTATTTCATTTGCAGTGGATTTTTACCTTCATAATGTGATATGATTAAGCTTGTACTTATGCATTGTGGTATGATTAGTCTTGTACTCGACGTGGTACTGAGAGCAGGCTATTAGAGACGCTCATTGTTGTTAGAGTTGATCCTTAATGTGAGCCGAATTACCTCATGGATATCATAGACCAATGTTGTTAGTTTGTCTGATGGACCTCTTGACTTTCGGGCCAACTCAGTTGCGCTTGTGTAAAAATTAGAATTAAAACTGTATTGTTGTACAATTTTGCATTGACAAAAAGATCCACGCATAAACTGATCGATCTGCTAATTCACACAGCAAAATAAAAAACAAATGGTAAATAGGATTTAACACACTAGCATAGCAGTCACTAGCTAGTATTGCTGGGCGTGGTGCTGATACTACTAGGAGAATATCCACCTTTCATTTTCTGTTCCTAGAACAATTTTATATCTGTCGTGGTACATGGACGTGATTTGTGTGTACAGCATCGACCTTGTGTGGAATACAGTAAATTGACCTAGGTTCGTATCTTATTACACTTCTAAATTGCCCTGTCGCTACTTCATGCTACCGAATTGTCAATATTAACAATTTTGTTACTTCGACAAGCGTCTATTTTTTTGCCATAGTTTCACCATTGAATTGATGAGTGTGAATACATTAGGATATGTAGTTTCAACTTGTCATGAACGTTTGATGAATACCATCATGATTTTTACATTAGCTTCAATGTTTTGTTCATTGTTTCATGGATATGTACATCTTTAGGTCTGCGTCAAGTAACACTAAAGACATAGAAGCCGACGTCAAAAGATTGAAAGATGAAGAGGAAGAGCTGGACACTCTCATCCATCAAATGAGTGAGTTGACCTACTGCATTACCGTTGTGTTCTGTTGTGGCTGTGATTCTCATTTTCTAATTGTCCCGCTTACTTCTTATCGCTTGAGTAATATATTCAAACGTTGCTAGTACAAAAAGATCTAAGTGTAGTTGGCAAAATGCTCTTGCCAGCTAGTACTGTTCATGTATTGTAAAACATTTGATAGTGTCACTTGTTTGTGTAATAGTCAACTAAGTAGTCAAGTTGGTGGATTGTGTCTTACTTATATTTCCGGATACAGTTAAAATAATATCTTTGTTGGGTTGACGCCCGATATGTAGTTTCTCAAAATAATGAAAATGGTTTATTAATACGTGGAAGTATTGGATATAATATGGTTACACACATTTCAATACAGTTCAATGTAGACTTTGTGTTCGCTACCGATCCTGCTTGTAACACTGTATGTGGCCGTCCGTGACTGCTCTTTTTATTTGTAGGGAGTAGTTTGACGTCTGAGTTTGAGAAAGAGCGGCAATTCGCCTACATGGACCATTGTGACGTGAAGCTCCTCTACCACGACAGCACAGTGTTCATGGTCAGCCCTCCAGCTGGCAGTACGCTCAGTGTCTCGGCTGATGTCAAGAAACTCGTAAGTAGAACTACCATCAACTGTAATGATTATGATGTTTTCTTGAATGTTGAACGTTCTTGCACGATTGAGTTTGATGTTCTACCTACTTGTCAGATATTGTAAGCTATTGTCTGTGGAAAAGAGGACGTATAGTTGTTATCCTTCAGTTCAAGAATTTAGGGACCGATTGCGTGATGTGCGCTGCGATATTGTGAATTAGACGTGGACTCGCTCGTATAAGCCCAACGTGTATTGCTTCTATGCCAAATTGGAAATAGTTGCTTGAAAGATAGTGAGGGATGTTGACCTTCTGTCTTAGCTTCTTAATTGATTTTTTTCTGTTCAGCCGCTTTCACTGCAGTTGTGCACGTACGGACGTCCGACAGTCGTGCACATGTACGAAGGGAAGCCCAGCTGGCTGGCGGGCATGAACTGCTACAAGCACAACTTTGCAACCCTGACGACGTTGTCGCAGCTCATGAACGAGGGGAACGGCGGCCAAACTAACGGTTCCTCCTCCTCGGCATCTCAAGACGTCGGCCAGACGGGCAGTTACAGTGAAGATGTTAGAGCGCTCATTGGGTCTACCTGTTTCGACTTCGTTGGTGAACCCCCTAGCCATTTTAATTCTGATCCTATATTCTCGTGTTCACCTTTATCGTCATCATCATCAAGTTCAAATATAAATATTCCGTCGTGTGACGTACTGTTCAGGCCACGACAGTCGTCGCCGTCAGGATCGTCCCGAGCGCAGGCAGAGGCTGCTAGTTCACAGACGATCCTAGGTCTTCCCGCATCGTCCCCTAGCAGCGTTACGCCAAAGAAACGCTCGCTCGATCAGGACGACGCGTTCACCCCACCCAGTAAAAAGCCATGCCGGAGAAGAGTTACTCCTAGAAAGGTGAGATACTTCAAATTTCAGGTAGTGATACTACGGGCGAGCTGCTTCGTTGGTTGCATGTCGAATTTGATACTGATTTTTTCTAGCTTCTCAAAACTGTTCGTGTCAGTGAAAAAATGGACGTTAGTGATCAAGGTTTACAACCACTCTTCGTAGGAAGCTAATATATGGTGTTGGGTTTGTGATTCTACCATGTTGAATTCTTCGGTTTTCACTGACAAATTTCGGATAGCTACTGCGTGTGTTATTCTAAAATTTCTTCATATGTTGGGGACATTTGGCTCACGCTATCTTTTAGTATAATAGAAAACAGCGTTCTTATATTGGAGAAGGAAATACAGTATACTTGTAAATTTTATGTGTATTATGGAGCTGTAACCGCGTTGTGCTGAAACCATGCTTGATAAAGTTTTAAATTTATAACTAATATGTTGTGTGCTAATGCTCATTATTTTTACTGCGTTCAGGAGCAATGGTCTCCGTCCAGAGGCGGTTGTGTGAAAGTGGAGCTGGCTGAGGATGAAGGCGTTGGCGCAGACGACCTGTTGACCGACGATGTTTTCGCCACCATGTTCGGGAGTGGGGATTCTCATCCTCTGGACCTCCTCCTGCCTGATCCTTCTGGGTTCCTCAACTCAGATGACCCTGGTAAGAACTCACCGCTTTGCTCGCTCACAATCTTGAAACTTTCTTCGGTTTTAACCGCTTTCTTTGCTCACAACCTCGAGCTTTCTTTGCTCACAACCTTGACTTTTCTTTGCTCACAATCTTGATTTTTATTTGCTCACAATCTTGACTTTTCTTTGCTCAAAAACTTGACTTTTCTTTGCTCAAAATCTTGACTTTTCTTTGCTCACAATCTTGACTTTTCTTTGCTCACAATCTTGACTTTTCTTTGCTCACAATCTTGACTTTTCTTTGCTCACAATCTTGACTTTTCTTTGCTCACAATCTTGACTTTTCTTTGCTCACAATCTTGACTTTTCTTTGCTCACAATCTTGACTTTTCTTTGCTCACAACCTTGACTTTTCTTTGCTCACAACCTCGACTTTTCTTTGCTCACAACCTTGAGGTTTTCTTTGCTCACAACCTTGAGGTTTCTTTGCTCACAACCTTGAGCTTTCTTTGCTCACAACCTTGAGCTTTCTTTGCTCGCAACCATGAATATCCGGTTTCTTCAGTGTACACAATATGTAACACGAGCCATGATTGCTTTTACATGAAGCTTCTAGTCTTTTCCTGCTTCCCGAGAGCTAGTTATCATTTTATCGGTTTATAGACTAACTAGTGTACAGCTATTATTCTAACAGAAGATCATTCTCCTGTTGAAGCCTTCATCTTGGTCCTGTATACATTCATCGGTTGAGTGCTGCTGCTCTTCTTTAGGTACCTCTGTGCAAGTTGAGCAGTCATCGCTGATGCTTCCTCCGTGAAGAGGCAGGGAGAGTGAGGGTACAGTCGCTGTGCTGTGTGTACCTGAGCATATCACAGTAACTGTACCTTCATGCTTGCTCGCCGTCATCTACTGGCCTGGCCTTCTGAGCTCTTATTGAACTGATACGACTTGGCGTCATTGGATAGTTTTCGAAAGTCAGCGCCGTCGAATGTGGTGTTCCTTACCTCGACGCGCCTATTTAGTGTTTGCTGCAGTGAATCCACTCTAAAGTTATATTAGCATACGAATCGTGCTTTAGTGTGATGAAAGTTTATTCGTTTTTGCTCGATCTTGATCGTTTTCTTACCGCATCGAGCTGATGATGGATTTTTTCGAGGTGTTACTTGCTAAGAAAATGTTTGAATTTATTCTGACTGATTCAAAAATGGTCAAGGTATCGCAATTGTTGAACAGAGCTATTACACCACCTAGTGCTTAGCTAGTATAGTATTATACAATAAAGCGGATGAGTTGGTTCCTGGAGTAATTTTTCTTTAATTTGGGGGTCAGTAAGAGCGCGAATGGAAGAAACTCGAAAATGTGTGGTTGCGGTGGTCGCGTTGTATCTGCTGGTGGTGTGTGTACCCTCCGTAGCACCAGTGGATTCAGCATGGCTCCCTCAGCGTCAGCTGCCCTTCTACACGACTGTCCTGCTGCTGCAGCTCCATGTGATTCTGCCCGTGAGATTAATGCGTGCTTGTGACAGGCCTGCTCATTTGCCACAAAAATCGTGGAAGTTGGTTGAAATTTACGTAAATCAATATACAACGTGAAGGATACCTTATGCGTTGTATGAAGAATTGGGCGTGCAATTGTTCTATACGACTAGTTATTGGGCTGTTGAAAACGAAGGCTGCTGGCCATTTTCGGTTGGAGCGTTTGCGTACAACTAGAGGGTCTCCGGTGGTGTACCGTTGTCTTTGCTTGAACAGTCAGCATACTTCCTCAGATGATATTTATAAAAAATGCATGCGTCATTACAAGAAATGCGTCTCAACACGGTGATTTTACCACATGACTCAACACCAGCAGTCGCGTACCTTCTAGAAGAAAAATCAATTTTTTAATTTTTTAGTTTATGGTCAACTACCGGTGACCTTCGGTCTGGCTAAAGAACTTTGTCTGTTCACTCACTTACTGTTGACTTCACCCAGAGACGTCCTTGGAGAGCAATAGCTGGAACAATCATAAACTCTGCAGTTGCCTGCATGATGGTCACCTGAAAGAGAATTCATGGTGCTCAGCGGTGAGCAACAGTTAAGCCACATGCCAGCTTTGCGGAACTGGCCGAACTCTTCATGAGTACACCCTCATGAATATTAATGAGCAGTTGTGAATTTTGTTTCATTCAAAGTTTGTACGTGCATCCTTTTGTCCTTGGTCGTACTATTTCACATGCGGTTATATTACTCATTCTGATGGTATATCAATTTTTTAAAATGCCTTCGCTTCTTATTACCAATTGTAGGAGGTACAGTAAATTTGGTCAGTACACAATAATTTTGACCACTTACTGAAACAGCCACGCATTGCTTGCCGTGGGAACTTTCACATGCGCTCGAGGTGTTGAACTTGTTAATTTCATCGGTATGTACTTCATTTTATTCATTGTTCTTGACCTTAAAAGAATCAGGCATCACTTTATTGACTAATGAAATTCAATGGAAGGCATCAAGCATGTTACATGTTCACTGGTGAATCCATTCACTAGCAATCGTTAAATCTGCGTAGAAATTATGACATGAATGATCCGTGTGGTTGTAGTGCCGAAACACCTTTTCAATAGATCAGTGGCAAATTCTCACATTTTCCCCATGTTTTAGTGTATATGTACCGCTATACTGTACGAGTACGCTGTGCTAACTAAAATATCGGTATGCTACTTTCTTGCCTTTAACTCAACTTGACCGATTGATCATCGTTTGCAGGCTCAGAAGACCTCGGATTCGGCTCGGCCTGCACTCCGCCTCCCTTCCTCACCCTCGAACCTCCCATGGACCACAATGACTACACCTTTTCTCTGGACAACACTGAGGGGCTGTGTGACTTGTTCGACTTCAATTTTTAGGTATTTCGGCTAATTCTTGTCACTTTATACAATCAAGCTGTCATTGTGCACTGCTATTTTTCGTTCGCTTCTGCCCTAAACTTCAGGATTAAGTCATTGTTAGGTCATTTGTGGAAATTGTTGCAAGTGTAATTTGTTGGCTGTCGAAGACTTAGCTTGCGTATTTGTTACTGTAAATGAGACCTGACGAGCGTTAATGTACTCTAGGTTTTCGATATTTATGTTTAAAATTTGTTTTTGCGTTGATGTTATTTCTTTTTTCTGATACAGAGTAATATGAACACTGGAACAGACTATGGCCTGCTGAAGGGCGTATCTTCTAATTTGGTGACGAGAGGTGTTAATGTCTCGAGCACTAGGGCGTATTTGCTGATGCACGGACTAATTCTCAGTCCGCTTTTGTTATCTAATGCAGAGTCGTGTAGTCTCGCCCATCGAACCTCAAATGAGATGTGAATGACGGTCGCAAACAGGCTATTTGCGATGCCTCGCCGATGCCTCCAGTAGTCTCTCATGTGAGTATTTACGCTCGTAGTGTTTGGTAATTAACTTTTGTCTTCTAAAACGTCGTTAAACAACTCAAATCTGCTGGAAAGAAATATGGCTGTGAAAGATTTCTAACTTGCTCTGCGCTATGAGTATAAAGACCACTACTAAAGACCTGACCACTAAATCATTTGTCATAAATTGATATCGAAGCCAGTATTACGATTACTGTAGCTTCAAGTTAAAATCACAATCGTTGATAGCTCTCCAACACAAAATCTAATTCTCCTTGTTCTAACTACTAAATGTCAGAAAAATGGACGAGAGGTGGGCATATGAGTGAAGTTTTTGACCTACCATCGTCGACTTTCCGACTTGTAATCATATTGTCTCGTCAAAAGTTATGAGTAATGCATCTGCCTTCATAATATCGCATCTGCAAGTACAATCTTCGAATTTATTCGTAATTTTAAGTAGCGACTTTAAAATCATACATGTATTCAGTCTTCGGTTTCATTCATCAATAGTAGTTTTAAAAGTGAAATTTTTGTATTTCATTATTTTCCGTTCGAGAAACTACCGGGTTTCTCGGTGTTTATGATATGTCAGTTATTACTGGTGGGTTAAATTTTCACTTCTTATTATTTGCTTCGAAGTGCTAGTCTAGCTGTGTGAATTTCGTTATTTCGTATATTCTCCCTCTTATTGGTGACATACAGGGTGTCCCAGACGTAACTGACCCTTTTAATTTGGATATCATATTTTAATGGGACGCTTTAAAATTTGGTATCCTATTTACTGATCAACGCAAGGGTCAGTTACTTCTGGAACACCCTTTATTATCCTGTCAAAAGTTACTTTCTTATTTATTAAGGGAAGCTTTCCGATGGTGTTTTCTCTATGCCTCTAGCCGAGTGTGTGTGAATATTTTCGGAGCCTCCGTTAATTTGTGTCTATTGTATTTTCTCTGAAGTTCGCCATTACTTATGTTCGTTTTCCGTGTTTATAATTTCTGCACTTGCAGAAAGATAGAAAGATAAATGAACTGGCTGCCACATAGACTAATTTAATTTTTAGTATCATATTTTGCACTTGGCGTCCCACGCTTTAGCGATATCGATGGCTTTGCACTCTTAGTTTAATTTCTCAACTGATATACACCTTGGCTAATTTCTATAAGTGTGATCATAACCAGAGATTTCAAAGTAGTGGGCATTTTTGTTGTACGAATTTAACAAACCTTTAAATGAGAGTTCAAATTTTTTCATTTTCATAATTTCTCGAAGAAATTTAGACAATTCAATGTTCTATTAATTTATCATATTTACTTCGATTTCAGTGTTTTTGTAACGATAAGGTGATATCATTATTTGTCTCACAACAGAGTGTAGATTTTAGGTGAATCTGTTGCAAGTCGACACTGCGTTTTCTTTGTGTTGAAGGTTATTAAAAGCTGGAAAAAACCGTTGTCGGGATTTCTAGATCATCGAATGCTCATTTACTGGTAAGTTTTGATGGGTATCCAGCTACCTTCGTCGCACTGCCCTACCTCCTCAACACGATACAAAGTATCGTCCTCAGGGTTCTATCGCGCCCGACGAATTACAGAATAACTCGCAAGTCGCTAGTGTCAGCGTCTGTTGCACTGAGAGTCGGATGGTGCCGGCGCTGGTGGTGATGACATGCGCTCGTTGTCCTCATTGCTGACAAAGACATTCCTCTGTCCTCGATTATGTTGTTAGTGCATGATGCTTGTGGTCTTTGTTCTCTTGTTGATAACTTGTATATATTTCCAGTTCTTGTCTACGGATAATTTTAGTTCAGTTTATAGCTACGGTTCTCCGAGTTTGATTGAACTTGAAAGTAAGATCAACAAATTTTCAAGCATGTGTTACTGTATGTGTTATGAAGTGAAGTCTTTAAGTCATTAACAGAATGTTTCTTCCTGATACTCTGTTTTGACACATGATTACTGGAGATATAGTCATTATTTCAAAACCATAATTTGATTCATTTTTAGAACTGTACCTGTTATTGTTTTTTTAATTTTTAGTCATGGCCAGTAGGTTTTTTTTTGTAATTCGGCGTCATAATTGAGCCCAGGAAATTATTTCTTTTCTAGAGGAAGGAATAAGTAGTGTAAATCCTGACTTCGACAGTAGCGACACCAAAAATTTAGTCCGGGCTAGTACTTTTCTTCACGATACCGATTCTATAGACGCGGTGAATTTGGTAGCCTATAGCTTCTTTATCGCTTAACTAAACGTGTAAATGCCGGTGTTGCTGTAAAGAGATACCAAAAATATTTGTACAACTTATATAAAAGGGGCCGCTATCGATTCTTGACTGAAAAGCTGGCCAGTGTTTTGTTCTTCTGTTGAGTTCAATGAAATTCCGAGTTCTTTTGAAGCTTTTACATTTTGTGTTAAGCTTTCGGTCACAGTGAGGAGGGTTGTCCCACAGAGGAGTACAAGAGCCTGGGAAGCCGTTGTGTATACCATCCGGTTTATTGTGCGGGAATTTTCTATTGCTAAGAATTCGGCTTGGTCTGCGATAATGGAAACTAGATTTTCGTAACGGTTCCAATTTTTATTCGACTGTAATACTGGAGATAAAGAGATATTCTAGCCAGTGGTGGCAGCCGGTTTATGCACTTAGACCTCAACATAAGTATCAGGCCAAATGCACACCATCGAACGTGGATGGACTGTATCATGGCTAGCTTGGCAGGGTCTTTGAAATAATTTTTTTCATCAATTCTCAGTTTCTTGAGAGAAAACATGTCACAATATTAACTTTCGCAATTGCTATCACTTTCAGCCATGCTAAGTAATCAGGGAAATTTTTCCTTGGACTACGTTTGACTCAGTGTCATGTTCAATTTTCAGCAATTACACTGAAATGTGTCCGTTACATCGCTGCCGCTTCATCGCTTGTGAGTTACAAACCAGGTGAAAAAATTATGTGTGTATGCGTTCATGCCACTGCGTTTAGCCTTTCTAGCTAGTTGCGCTCAATACATTGCGGTTCAGTGAATCTTTATTTTTTAATTGTTTGCCGTGCTTGGGTGCTAGCATTTTTGTGAGTTAAGAGATATACTGACTTCTTCATTTTGAATGCTAAGTCAACCTCTGATACAGAGAAGTATACTGCACCTGGCAGTACCACAGATAAATTAAAAATGCAGCAGAGGTTGATGCATAGTTATAGAGCGGCTACAGTTAAAAAACTGCATATTTTGTCTTGCTGAGTGTTGTGAAGGCACTAAAGGCTTGAGACTGGAGACAGACGGGAAACCTTCAAGAATACGAGCCCCTGCTTTGATCTCTGAAATTTATCGAGTTGAGTCTCGTGTGATGTTATTAGAGGTTGCTTTCAATCGTTTTCTTCGTTCAGCCGCGGCTCGTGGAGTGCAGAATCTAGGGAGGAAAGTGTTGAGTCCGCTGTATTCAGTTGGGTCCTTGTGCCGCTGGATGAGCTAATTTAAGGTTTGACGACTGTTTTTTTTGCGGCCAAAATTATGTTGGTACGGAGAGTATATCCATGTTTCCTAGTTCTTGGTTGATCAGGACAAAATTTGATTATATGTGCTACTTATGTGATAAATAAGAGTTTTATTTTCATTTTCTGAGCTAGCCAAAGTTTTGTGCTCCTGCGGGCTAATTCGAGATGTTAGTTGGTCTGGCAATGAAAATTTGACATCAGCCGTAGGTTTTCGCTGCAGTGTACAGTCATGGTCAAAATGATATTATATAAGACCCGTGCAAATTATTCATGCATGCGAGGAGGAACGTTAGCTTTGATAATTCAGTGGTGCCGACTGGTGCCACTCACAAGTCAAATTTTTCCATAATTTCGAAGAACCATCATCGTCCAATTGGTCTGGAGCTTTGGGAACAAGGAACTTCCGCACCACCCACTGGCACTATTTTAAGTTCATGTTTTCCCCCCTCCAATCTTCTTGATCTTATCAATATGTAAGAGGAAGCTTCACATGAAAAAAATGCACTAATCCAGTTTCAAAAGACCATTTTCTGTATACAATCTCAAAACGTTGAACTCTAGGCAGTCATATGTGACGTAAAAATGACATAAAGTCTAATTCCATGGCTGTGGTCGCGTTTCATCATACAAGGTTGTCGATACCGGAAGAGATTTTCATTGAATTCTATTTGCTTTTTATGTGCCAGAGATCACAACTTTGTTCATAACACCGGCCTTTCTTTTAGTTTGAAGAGGCGATTTCTGTTCACGTGGTAGTCTAGTTGGTCCGACTGTTCGTTATAATTTCATTTCTGAATTAAAATCTCTTATCCGGAAACTGACCTAGTAACATTACAATTATATCAGTACAAATCTCGCTGCCTCTATTTTTCGCTCTTTCCTAGTTTATGACTGCGATGGAATAGTCCCTTGTAGTCTATTTATATGATTTTGCAGCGTAGTATTGCTCTTATCGCAGAATTTTGCTGTTTTGGTGGTGGATGTAGTTTTAACGCGAGAGCTCTCTGCACAGGCCTTCGATTCCAGATGATCTTTAGCTGGGGTCTTTGATGTATAGGAGCAACATGTTTAAAAAAGGAAGCAATTTAGCTAGGGTTGCTAACGCCTGTGCTCTAATCCATAGCTTCTTTCGTCGTTCATTCAGACTTCGGTCTACATTTTTTTCACCTACTACGTTCAGATTTCAATGTTTGTACAGGACCTGTAAGAAACTTTTTTCATTTCTCTATTTCCACTTTTTTTTGGTCCTACCATCCTGCTCTGGTGAAAGCTTTTTGAGGACCTTTCTTAGTCGTGTCTTCCTTTATTCAATGAATTGTGCTTCGCTCGCCCAGTGCAGACCTCCTCTCATCATTCGAGATGAGAGCAGGGAATACTAGCACAAACATGATCAATATCCGAGAGTTCATGTAAGAGCTACGTACCTCTGAATGTCATAGACCTTAGTTTCAGATCGACTGGCGTACACTTGTTAGCAGGATTTTCATTTTATTTTTCATTGTATTTTATTTTTCAAAACTTATAATGGATACCTCTTTTTTGAATGTTGTCATTTCTATGGAGTGAAATTCTGGGTGAAGAATTATCGGATATTTTTCTATTCGGCTTCGCAATTAATGGAAGTGACTACTCTAAGTTTCGAAAAATTTCTATTTTCCAGAACAATGCTAGAAAACGCATGCTGAGCACTGGTGTATTCTATGTAGTATATTTATGTATATATACAAAGTTGAAGCTCGTTCTAGGAGGTACGTGAGAGCAGCGCACGTGCGTCGGGATTCGAGTGTTGTGATAAATTTTGAAATGTTGCGGATAATGAGATGCTGACGCTATCGGGCCGCTATAGTTCTATTTTGTACGAGTTGGCTAAGTCCGTTGTGGAGCTCGGGTACGAGTTGCGGAAAGTGGCTGATGTGTGCCGGCTCTTGAAATTTGTTATAAAACACTAATAGATTATTTACAAAATCATTTGTATTTTTATTGTCCTTTAGCCGTCGTGTATTGTGATTCTGTGATCGGTTACCGGTTGATAACGAGGCAGATCATTCCCTGCCTAAGGTATACAATCGCCGCAGTTTCTTCACAAGAAAGAGAAGTATCGAATTTCCAAAACAAGGTGGGTGCTCCGTGGTTTAGGCGCTCTTGTAGACACTGGCGCAAGGTTTGCCTCAATAATTCTTGCAGTACTGACCTGGTAGTGTGGAGCGATTTGTTCCTCCAATCAATTTATTTACGCGGCGAATCAACTTTGAACTCGGTTGCTGTTCATGCGCTCTATGAAATGCCGAATTAACAAGAATGAGTTAAACATGACACGCAACCTTTCCCAAAGTGTGTCGGAGAAAACTTTCATGTGGCTTATCAATCCAAGTTAGCGTGGTGTACATGCATAACCGAAATGAAACGAGAATTTTAATCGTCATGGTGTCGCTCGTTTGTGAGGTTCCTTGCGAGCAGTAATCGAGAGGAAATGTCTGTAACCACACAATATGTAATTTTGTCGCTCTTTCTAGTACAAAATCTAAGACGAGGTGGCAATCATTAGGCATGCCTGGTAAGATGGTGCTTATCATGGTGGTTTAATTGTGGTTGCAGCTCGCAAGAGTGTTTCCAATGGTTGAACTACGAAATTCAACTATGGTGTAACCATTGCAATCACTGTTTTCAAAATACAATGTTTCAGCGTGGGTAAGGCGCTCGGCCCTAATGGGTGGGTAGCTGAAACCCCAGGGTTTGCTGCCCTCTCCAAGGAACCTCTACCATCCATTATTTGGTCAATTATAAGTACCGGTCAATGCAACCAATGCTCTGATAATTTGTGCCCATCACAACTAGATGATCCTCTTTTTGATGTGCTATCTTGCAGAATTGGCTCTTGTTACCTGAAAACACAACTGAGGGCATGGACTAGATTTCTAAGCTCCAATAACCACAAAGAAGAAAATGCATTGCTCTGATTACGGCAATGTTTCATACTGCCCACAAAAAATTGTCAGTCCTCATAAAAAACTCGACAACGTAATCACTAAGGCGTTCAATATTTTCCTACATTAATCGGTTGCATCGTAAATTCTACACTTACGCAGCTGGTTCTAGTACACGATCACCTCGGGAGGGTGTCGGCTTAGAGCCGAACCAACGAAACAACTATGCAAATTGACTTAGTTGTAAGTTTCTGACATTGCCTTCGAAACAAATTACCAATAAAACGTGGTAAAGAGAAAACTCGCGTGAGGCGAGTGGAGCGTAACCGTCTTTTCAGTGCGCTGCTGCTGTGTGGGAGCATACAGCCTTATATTTTCAGTGTCTTCAGTATAAAACAGAGACCATCGTGTCAGTAGCGTACTTGTGATACGCAGAAACTTGAGAAAACACGTAAGCCCTTGAGCTCTGCAAAAATTTCATAGAAAATAAAACTCGCATTTGCCTTATATTTGTATTGATCAAAAGCTCAGAAGTACACAAATCAATGTAAAACCGTAAAGAATATTTTCTTCTGCAAATGAAATCACATTAATTTGTTCATGCGGAAAGAATACCTAGCCATATTACTCCTATACTGTTTTCTTGCAAACTATTTCCAAAATTCATCGTATACACGAGTCATTCCAGTTTAATTAGGAGTTATACAGCCAAAGCTTCTTTGAGCGCCAACACGGTTTCAACGAGAATCGCGCGAGACGAAAAGTTCACAAATGAAAAACAGTATATATCTACGACCCAACAATGGAGGGGCTGATACCCGATCTCCTTTACGCAGGAGTAAAAAGAAATATGCAATAAAGATACCCAACTTTAGAGCTAACCTAAAAGCACCTCCTCGTCTACAAGTCTGGCATAATTACATCAGGTAGCGCGGCGAGGACAGCCAACAAAGAACGCCATGACCTCCATGCAAGTAAAAGACGCAATGCCTGCTGGTCTCCCTCTTACATTAACCTCTTTGGCGCGCTCTATTTTAAAGGTACCAGTAGAGTATCTCATCCATACTGAAGTTAAGAATACCTCAAGCATAATGATTTCGTCTTTGTTAAATCCATACCGAGATTTGCAAAAGGGTATTCCTGACATTGGCATGTACACACTAAAATCGAGTCGACTCATTATGATAACAGGCGGTGATCATGGCTACTTTTGGCTGTTTTGTCTATAGTACTTTTGAAAGCTAAATAATTATATACCAACACACGGTATACGTCTATCATATCAACAAAGGTACATAAGTGGCAAGAAACAATCGCTTTGCAATGAAATTCATCCCGACAAAAAACATAATTCGATGACGCACTTAAAAAAAACACACATTTTCAACCGAGTTCTCACAGTTTCTACAACTGTGCATAAAAAAAAACTAGTAGTTAGGTTACCGCGAAAATAAAAGAACATTTGTACACTATAGTAGTATTTGGCATCAAAAAAAGCTACAGCAAGAAACTAGAAAACATTCAAAACAGCGCCTCGTCTACCATGACATGAGCTTTACTATACTAGTACAAAGTACCATCCTGCGTGACGTTCAAAACAAAATCCAGGCATAATAAAGCGACAGCAAAAAAAAGCCGCAAAATGAGCAAATAAGAAGACATTTCAAAAACGTTATTGAGAGCGAGAGGCAAGTGTTCTCCATTCTCCGAAGCACTCAAAGTGGAATGTTGAAGCAAAAATTTGCCATATTAGCACTTCACCGAACTGATAAGAGAATCATGTGTAGGTTACTTTTCACCCCACATAAGCTCCAAATCGCTAAAGAAACAAAGATCGTTGACAGTATGATTCACAAGTGAGAGATTCTCCCTTTAGTAAAGTAAATTTCAGTGTTGGCGTAGTAATAAATTCGGCGAAGTATCAATTGGAGCTGAAGCTGAATTTTTTTCAATTATATTTTTCTGAAGAAACTAAAAACAATGGAAGTCTTGCACGCGATTACAACGACGCAGAATACGAAAGAACTATAAAGGAATTTTGAGCAAGTGATCGTATATTTCACAGGACCAGCAGGAGCGAGGGACACCACGCTCTTAGCGGCCTCTACACACAGCAGCAAACATTCATACAGAACAACGCACGCTCATACCGAAAGCCGTCTCTAGAGTCGATGAGGGGGGGCCGCAGACGAAATAAACTCATCACAATGAACCACGTCATCCAGAGTATACAAAACGCGTAATTTTTATATTTATTGGTAAAAGTCAACATATTAAGTCACGAGGATATTCAAATTTTCGGTAGCATTTAAGACGGTGAAAACTTAGCTCGTGGGCACAATGAAAGCATAAAATTTTAGTATCTCTGTTGTCAATTGTGATGCCGTTGAAGTATTGATTGTGTAAATATTCAAATAAATGGTGATGCCACGACTATGACAGATAAAAAGGCACAAGTTCCAGAGGTCACTTACGCAATCAGTCAGCCTCCTAATAAGAGATGAAAGGGAAATGAAAAGACGGAAAAATCCCACAAGGCAAGTGCAGAATAAATAGCTGACTTGGTGATGAGTAGCCAGGGATACAACCGAGGAGAGCTGAATCTCTAATATGCGCTTTATAGACAGGCACAATCTTCATACTCGCACCCCATTCCGAGTGGAGTTACGAATCTTGCACATCTTCCAATTAACGCTATGTCCCGAGTTACGCTGAAGAAAAATCCCCATCACCGTCCTCCTATGCTAGGAAAACGGAGTTATACCCTACTCAAAGATCTCCAGTGACCGCAATACATAAGCATCAGCACAATTATAATGAAAATAAGTTAAATGAAAAAACCAACGTTAGTGTCTAATAGACTATAGAAAGAAGTCAATCAAAGAAAATTTTGTACTTACAATATTTAAGAAAAAATAAAACTTCACTCATGAGTCATTATCCTACCATCGGCATTTAGGCGATCATGAAATCACGCATCATTAGAACAATGGTAAGGTTCAGCAAATGCCTGAACTCATTAAGAAACCCTGTATTATTGAAATTTAAGCGAATGTGGGATATCACAAACTGTCGCATTTACCGCTCAAACGTCTCTTTGGACGAAACACGAGGTCCACCACTGACACATGTCTGCTTCGGTGTTTGGTAAGTTTTATCAGGTAGAAGTCGAGAAAGGTATTATCTGGAAATGCCAGCCAAGAATTTATCGAGGTCATACTCGTCGTGATATTGTGACTGCTCCCACAGTTCTGGCAAGCTCTCGATCACAGCTTTAGGTGCTCCTGCACCCAGCAGCTCGTAGTCCTGGCCACTTGCTCCCTGGTTTTTGTTAGACTTCTTCGATTTCTCCAAAGAGAATAAGTCGAGAATCTGCGAGTAAAATTTGAGGCACTGTAATTTTCTTTTAAAACAAGTCATATGTTTAGTTTTCTCATAGCATATTAATAGCATCTCAAAATTTGGAGCTAATTTTCTGCCGAAAATAAAATGCATACTTCATCTACAACTACTCAAGTATGATAATGAAAAATCGAGGAAACATATAAACTTACTGGAGAAACAAGCGCAATAAAATCATAAAATTCATGAAGAATAAGAGACACAGACACACTTTTCCGACCGATGTTGTGTCATGCGAACGCATAAATTCGTTTCTAGGGCCTACGAAATAAGCCGTACTAAGTTGTCGATAAGAAAAATAATGAGTGTGATTTCCCCGCAATTAACAGTTCATCGATGTCTGCCTCATAGTAATAAATGTACAAGGGCCTTAACTAAATTTCCTAACATTTTCTAAAGAATTGCTCAATATATTAGTCACACTGAAGTGGAATACAGTTGGCCTCGCTTTTCGGTAATAATTCGTTGAAAAAACTTGACGTAAATAAAAATATTAATAAATTTGAAGCTATATTTGTTATAAACTCAATTCGTCAAAATAAAATCTTAATGAAAAATATCGTAACCGGTTAATTTTCAACGAACGTCGAATTCTGAACAATACGAATATCATGTGATACAAAAGCCGAACTTAAACTATTCATACATCGACCAACGCGCAATACACGCTGAGTTTGCCCACCTGCTCAGTGCCCATGCTGGAGATACAGGCGTTGTCGCGGCTGATGATGGTGCTTGCCGTCATCAGCTTGAACTTTTGTAGCCTGGCAAAGTAGACAGATGTGAAGTTAAACTGAACACTAGACTAACTAAACAAGTTTCATGTTACGAGACATTACAGGACCAATAATAACTAAATAGATTGACAGGTAAAAAGTGTTTCGACGGGTAGTCAATTCTATGCTCCCAAAACTTAAACATTTGCTATCACATTCCACGTTAACATAGCATATCAAACTTGAACCGACTTTCGTTCGTTGTCGACCGCCTTACATTAGTTTTGTCACATATTTGTCAACCAGAAGATCCTTCCGAACTGTAAAAACATAAATGAAAGCAAGTCAAGAAATACGAGTCTTAGAAGTCTTGACCCGTTTGGTAAAATATTCTCTCTAAATTTAAGAATATTTTCACTGGCAATGCACGTTGACGCCTTTCGCTAAATTCACAAAGTTTTTGGAATTCTCTAAGACCGCAGCATTTCGAGCTTAGGATTTAAGAGGAGCTCGAGATGACATCCAGCCGAGTCCGACAAGCACGTCAATAAAATCTGGTGTACAGAAGAAAGCAAGCACCAGGACCCTCACCCCATGATTTTCTCTTCGAGCGTATTTCGCGTAATGAGTCTGTACACGGTAACGACTCTCTTCTGGCCGATGCGGTGGGCGCGGTCCATGGCTTGCAGATCCTTCATTGGGTTCCAGTCATGCTCCACAAAAATTACCTGGAACACGAGAAAAAAATCATGCATTAGCTCCCAGCTTAAAAAGCTACGACTAGGGGTATGTCAAGTACTATTTAATACAAAATACATACGTTTTTGATTTTACAATTCGACTCCACAAAAGATGCAACACGATTAAATTATGAAAATTTTATCCTATTTCTTAGTCTACATATATTAGAATGAAAAACCGAACAAAGGCAATTGAACTAAGAGTAAATTTGAACTGGCACCACGAACATGTCGTTCTACCTTTTGCTTAAATTAGCCACGTCATTCTATATTAAATGCTTTTTCGATGCGGCATCGCACCGCACGGTAATAACAAAAACAAGTGACGGAGACTGTGTCAAATATTTTTGCCCAATAATAAAATTTACACTGAACTAGATATTCTGAGTTCTCCGTCTTAGTTCGTTTTCACGCTTTGTACAGTCTACTGTATAGACTGGACAGTCTACAGTAACTTATCCTTCTTTCAATTTTAATTCATAATATGCATGAAGCCATCATCAAACTAACATAAAATACACAAATTTGTACCAAGCGCAACGGCAACACGGTACGACTAAGGTCACAATCGACAATTTTAGTACAGAAAAGCTTTGAAACTCCGAACTTCGATAACTTAGCCTTGGAAAAATTTGGAAGACTTCTAGGACCAGGCACTTGGTTCTAAAAATTTGGATACCGTCAACATTGTATGACAAAATCCGGCTTCGGATATTCACCATTAAAGTTTGGTGAAAAAGCATGTGGCAAACAACGTAGATGATTTGTTTTTTATATTCAATCAATATTAACTTTTATTTCATATGTATTAAAATATATTAAATTTATTTTATCAGTTACCAGTTTTATCAGTTCTATCTATATGCGCATATTTACGAATGTGATGAAATTAGGAATATATTAAGGAGTATAGATTTCTAGGGAAGGAACTTTTTTGGGGAAAATTGGAAAA
>VOMN01026423.1:0-12218 GCA_014899125.1 Orchestia grillus
TAGTTTAGAGTCAGACAGCATGGATCTAACAGCTTCCATCAGGGCACGATTCATCCGTTCAGCCACACCCTTCTGCTGGGGTTCGTTGGACACTGTTTTTTCATGAAGAATTCCCTCTTTCTGCAGAAACAGCTAAAATTATTTCGAGAGATATTCACCACCATTGTCAAATCTAAGAATTCTAACATTTTATCATCTTGTTTTTCAACCAGCGCTTTCCAGTTAATAAACGTTTGAAACACTTCACTTTTGTTCTTCAGTTCATACACCCTTGTGTACCTGGTTGCACCGCAAATGAATGTCACGAAGTACTGATTACCACCTAAAGAAGGAGAAGTCAATTTTCCACACTCACATCACCATGTATCAGTTCAAGAGGTATCTTCTCCGTCTTGAACTCAGCTTGGTGGAAGGGCAATGTGTGATTTTTACCATCATAACAGTTCCCGCAAAAGAAATAGTCACTTGCATTACATTCAAGTCCTGCAACCAGTTTTTCACTAGCAAGTGTACGCAGGTTGTTTACTCCTAAGTGACAAAATCTACGATGCCAGAGCATCTCATTCCCATCATGACTAGTTGAGCACCTAACTGCTACATCAGTGGTACGTACATTCAAGTAAGTGAAGTTTTCCTACCCTCCTACCGACAGCTAGCAAATCATTATTTTTATTCCTGATGCTACAAGAATCATTTGAGAAAACAGTTACCTTACTTCACTCGTCAATTTTAGAAACTGATACAAGGTCGTACGCTAAATCAAGCACATAAGACATTGCCTAATGTACATCCCTTCAAAACCGCCAGGCCACCGCCTACGTAGACGAGGCTACCCGAGACGTGTCCAAAGACTTTCAGAGAACTACACCCATTATCATTCATTTTTCAATTCATCATATATTCAATATAAAACTAAACATCAATGATTACTATGCACTATCGACAATCAACAAGTGCTAATACTCCGTCTTTCTATACAAACCAATATAAACAAGAAAACGGCAAGTTTAAAGAAAACATTCGGGGCATACTATAATGTTCAACATATATATGGGTGTCTTTCGACAATGGCTTAATTCAAAACATTGACTGATCGTGTGAAGGGCCCTTAAGAATTTATTACTAATGCACATGACGTTAGTAAACAGGCGATTCTAATGACATGACGTACTTATTTTTTAACACCATTTGATTAGCGCTGGAAACTTTTAGTTTCAGGTATTCGAAATTTGTGCTGATGCTGCATGAGCACGTATTCCAAACACTTAGTTCGTTTTCTGGTACACAGGTCAAATTGTGCTTGAAATACGCACGTCATGCATCAAGGGCAGCCTTTTAAGTTGGGTTTCAAAGGTGTACGTTCGTTTGGCCCAGATGGATAGAGAAACACAGGGTCTAAAGTATAACTTAACTCATATATTTGCAGTCGAAGAGTAGTCTGATCCCGACTGAATAAAATTCTTCGTGGTGTGTGATTGTGTGGCTTGATTAAGTTCGTGTGGGTGTATTTAGTTAGTGGCTTCGACCGGGGAGCGAGAAATCTTGAGTATGCTAGGAAGAACTTCAAAGGAGGCCAGTAAGGGGCGTTGCTTGATTGAAGTTGTAAGACGAGGAGATGCGAAGAGATACGAGGACCGAGTGCTGCGTCTACCATGAAATTTGCCCGACTGAATCCAAGATGGCGGCAAGACGGTATCGTGCTGTCATCGCGCGTGAAATGGTTCCTAACCCATGAACAAACTCGGGCTTACTTGTTAAATAATCGAAAATAATTTACTAATGAAATACTTTGAGCAAGTTTAAATTAATGTAGAATTCCGTCCAAAAATAATGCTTGAATTTTTAGAACACTAGATGGGGGATTGAATTCGATAATTTCAGAATTACGTTAACGATCATATAGCAGTAGCTAAACTTCAAATCGCCTGGCTAGGAATGTCTAGTAATTTGAGCAAGTCATGCTACAAGCCAATCTAGCCTTACGAGTCGAATCGCTTGTTAAAGTATTCCTAATTGTATAGTAAGTTCTTCTTTAAAATGCATGCGTGATGAAATAAATACAAAGGCGAAAAAAATTATTTGAATTTTTCTTTTTCTTTGTTTTTATTTTCCCTCATTGCCAGCAAACGAGCAATTACTCGCCTCTACCAACTCATCCATACGAAAGGTTTTACTACTCTAAAGCAAATACTGATAATCCAGAATATTTTCTGGAGCAATTTTTCTCTTCTCATGTGCGAACGAATGAATGCTTTTTCTAATAATATTATTTCTTCTAATATCTCTATATTCCTGAAAAATTTTCTCCCAGTTTAAAACGGAGCCATTAGGAAGCTTTAAAGGATTCATCCATCATTGAAAAAAATGCCTTACGAAAATAACTTCACAAAGGTTTTCATAATCTTCGACGTTCCCCTATCGAGAAACTATTAGCAAAATCGACACCCTCCAGTTAATCAACATCGTAAATAATAAAATATATATATTGTTAAAATGTTATGTTAGTGTTATTATTTTTTAGAGAAGGTGAATGCTTACTGAAACGATAAAGAGCAGGTTTTGCTATTCATATTGTCGGCGCTGTTATATGTTACTGGTTTCGACCTCAGTGATATGTAAGTTAACATTATCGTGTTAACCATTTCGTAGTGATAATGATAAAAACAAAATGGTTTTAGTTCTCGAGTAATCATTCAGCAACCGAGGAGTTCGTTTTCTTAAATTTCACAGCACTCAGTTAATGTCTTTCATTTTTGGCGCAGCTACTGCACGAATGACTTTAAAACGGCAAAATATTAATTCACATAAACATGATTTTACGAAGAAATACTAAATTCCAATAAACTGACAATAAAAACTACTATTTGTTGTTCTACTTGCATTTTATTAACTGTTTCTTCAACTGTTCTCATATTTATAGAAGTTTTTCTGGAGCAGTAACACAATCAGGTGATTATTATGGGTGCCTTCAGCTTTCCATATAATGCTGTCTTTTAGTGTAGTTCGTAATGGTGGGCGCGTATGTTTAAATAAGTATAAAATGCCCCAAAATAACCCCGGTGAGTAAGCCTCTATCTGCTTACAATATCGTGAATTATATAATAACCTGATTTTGTAACTTATATTCTTTTTTCTCGTTGTTGTTTTACGGTGAATCATTTTCCCTGTGTTTATTATGATTGGAATCTAAGTGGGCCCCGAAACTGACCTATCAGTGTTTTTGGCTCTATTATCATCGAACTTGGGAAAGTTTTTGAGCAAGAAGAAACATGCCTGCATAATAACTGTCAACATCCTGGAGCTACAAGTGTGTTTTGAGATTTGTAGATGGAATTTTAAAGCCGTTCCCGCCAAATGCATGTTGAGATTGATGATGTCACTTTCCAGCCCCTCAAAGAAGAAAAATAAATGTCTGTCACAGGGCCAATTTTGGGCCTCGGTGCTCATCGTGACGACTTTGTAAACTTTTATAATGTTTCACTCTTGCGATATTATCTTTTTTGTGTTTTAAGAAATATGCTAGCTGTAGAAAGGTTGGTCAACTACATGTGCAAATGAGAGACAAGTTTTCTTGACGTGAGGGTTTCATGATTATATGACAGTTAATTTTATTTAGAAGTGTATTGCCTATTGTCTGCAAAACATAACCAAAATACAACAATACAATTTACAGATGGAAGTGATAGATATGTTTGTGTAATAGTGTCTCTTTCATATTAAATAACTGTGGTTAACATATTTTTCTGAACATTTCTCTACCATTTTAAACATAATTAAAGATTAGAAACAGTTTTCATACCTAGGGAGTAGGTATTCAGGATCCATATATCACCTTTACCTGCATTTCCTCCAAGATATTCTAAGTTTTATTATAGCTTTTATCAGATTTCTAGATGTTAGAATAGATTCTTTGCTTATCTTATTTACAGTTTTTATATCTGCTTGATTCATGTCCCAGGCCTGTATAGTTGGATACCAAAATTTATAGCAATAGTTAGACCTATAAATAGTTTAAATTATGAACAGTGTTGATTCAATGGGTTACTAACCTTGAGCAGTTATGCATTTCACAGAATTCAAGCATTTTATACTGTGATTAGAAAATCTTAGTAATTCTTTTTGTAAGTGTTCAATAAAATGAGTAAAGACCTTTCCATTTTAGTTATCAAAGTAGAATATAAATAAGAAATAAATTATTTTAAAATGATTTTATGTGAATTTATTGATGCTGCATAACTACATAGTACATAATATGCTTGTGACAGATGTAACAAATAGAACATTGTTAAGTTTTATATTGTATCATAAATGACTCAAAAAGGGCCAATGAGAGAGAACTAGCAAATGTTTGCTAGCCTTTCATTGGACTGTTAAACAAAGCATATAGTGACAGGGCTAATGTTGTACTACAGAAAAGAAGTCACCCAAATCAATAGACCTTAAAATATTTTTTCATTCTCTTAAGGCATTATCAATTAATTTATGTTCATGAATTTTTTAACTGATTTTCATTATTATTTTGTTAAATTTACCTTTCCCTACATGAAAAGTAATAACATGATTCATCAGGTCTAAGATGGCCTTTTTAAGTATATTTTTATTTTTGTAATTGTCTTACCTGCAGCTTTGTAAGGTGTGACATTATTCATGTTATTTCTCTCAAAAGTATCCATTATCTTTACCATGAGGAAGCTTTGCTCTAGTAGTTCATGTGAGCAAGTTATTGATGATGAAAAATGTACAATTTTGGATTATATGTCATGGTTTGGTTGTCTTTGCATTGTAGCATGTTCTCTTCTTTACATTTGCATTCTATTTCCATATTGAATGCAGTAGGTATGCATGTATCTAAAAATAATTAATAAAGTATATGAATAAGTAATTAATAAAATGTCATTATTACTGTAAAAATATGAAGAAAGTGTTGCTAGACATTTTCAATAAGTAACCTAATTGTTTCATTATATTGTGGATTCATTGTTACATACTTTTTGTGTTGTATTTATAATTGAAAAATTAATTAGGTTTAAATTGATGCACTAGTGAAGTCTTGCAGTATTAGTTCATTCTTTTATTATCTTAAACTGTATATTAATTTTATTAAAATTAATATTTCAATATATATAAAAAAATTCTCAATTTATTATGGTTTACTCAATATTTCTTGAAATATAGTATTCAATGTGGGCTATTCAATATATATAAGTTTTCAATTAAAACCAAAATTTAGGAAACATTCAGAATAATATGGCAACATCAAAAATAATCTGAATATTTCTGTAATTTTGTGGTGTAAAATGGTTTGAAAGTCTTTATTCACTAAAAAGATATGAAACTACAGTGGCCATATAGAGTATGTGCTCCTGAAATTGATAATTTGCATTTCTAAAACTGTATATGTTGATACTGAGATAAAAACTTTGATATTTTGTTTGTTTTGGAGAGATGCTATATTGATAAATGTACAATTTTTTATGTGTGTTGTAATCAGGGTTGCAGAGTCAAAAGGTTTTGGGAGGAGTCAAAGTCTGAGTTGGATTTTTTAATTCAACTCAGACATCCTGAGTATAATTAAATTAATTTTTAATATGCTTTAATTTATTTTTACCTACTACACATGTGAATACTCATGATCTCTTCTTTTGACTAATTATTATTATTAACCATTTGATCCTTTTATATCTTTATTTGTCTTTAGTCTACAAGATACAAGGAGACATCTTGCAAGATAAATGAATATGCAGTGCACACTATCAGTAATTAGAATAATAGTGTTAGTTAATTATATGAAATTATATTTAATATGAGCCATTTTATTTATTCTATATAACCTGCTTATTCAAACCATTCTATCAATAATTGTTTGGATGCTGTACAATTGTTAAGACATATTAACAATGGACAATATGCATAACAATTTGTGCACTTAGATTTGTTCTTAAGTTATGTTATATTATACTTTAGTATATGTATTTTATCACTTCAGAAGGTATAGGAAATGAAAAAAATATATATATTTTTTAATTTTTTTTTTTCACAAACTTGGCATTTTCGTCACAATATCCTAACTCTTCCTATGTAAAATAATTATTTGTACTATTCTATGCTTGTAACACATATTAAACAACCAACTGTTTTGCTCTAGAGTGTAAATTTGATGATTTGGTTCCTTTGAAAGTTGGGGTCAAGGCAAGCCTCTGAGGTTTGCCCTCTAATTTATAAACCACCAGGAATCAATTGCTAACATTCTGAATTACCTTGGGTCACATAAACCTTGTAAGCACCATTGTAATGCCTTATTAGTAGTTTGTTATTATTTTTTGTTAATTTGCCTTAGATTACATCATAAGAGGTTATATTTTTATATATACATTGACTTTCTGAAAAATATAAATTCATGCATTTGGTTGAATTCATCTCCTTCAATTTCTGTTGTACAATACTGAAATAGAGCTGATTCAACAAGAAATTTCAATGCTAATAACCTTATCTGATTGTATTTTTATCTGATGGAAAATTTAAAAATATTACAAATTAAAAAGTAAAAAAATGATCAAGTTTTTAAAAATGAAAAAAATTAATACATTTCCAAAGTCCAATCCAATCACTTTAATTTGTTCTCCACATTGAAACAATACATAAGACCAAACCCATCATTTTGATGTAAAAATTATGTGACTAGTAGCATTTTGGAATTTTTCAAAATTTTATTTTTTATTATATCTCATTTTCTTTCAATATAATGAAAAACTTGCTAGTTACAAAATGTGTCGAATTACATAAGAGTCTAAAATTTTTAAAAGATTTGTCCCATAGGAAGAAACATTTTTCAAAATAGTACAACCCCCTAGACTTGCTGTTTCTCTGCACTAGAAAGCTGGTGTGGAAACAAATTGGTGACACATTCCTGAAACTAGGAAACTTTTTTATATCAATAAAATAGTGAAAATACTGGAAATTTTCATTTTTCTGTGTTCTCCTAATGCAATTATAGATACTGTGTTATTTTCTTTGACCCATTTTGGATAACTATTGTGTACATGTTTTCCAGATGCAACAATAGGCAGTATGATTATGGTAAGCAAAGGCTGCTCTGATGGAGCAGGCTCCACAGTTGACAGCTCCCAGGCCAACTTGCTGCTCGACCCGGGCACATTTGGGTCCGAACTAAATGAACAAGAATTGGGCAGCCTTGTGGAGCTCGATTACCACTCCACCAGCAGCAACAACAGTTCTGTTCTCCTGCCACAGCATCAGGTTAGTTGCTCCTGAGCCAGATGGTCTGGCTGATGACTATTATACCATCACAACTTCACAGGTAATGCTCTTTGGGACCAGTACTTGCTGCTCTGAGATGGAGTAAAGTGCTGAATCTTTGTTATAACCATAGGTATTTGTGCTATATTGTCTTAGTATGTACTTTAATCATTTTTTAAATTGCCATAATATATAAATAGTTAAATCTATAATAGTTCAGTGTCTACTGTCTACCATAACCATTCTTAGCTCTGAAAGGTTTCTCATGAGTGACCTGTTCTTATTTTTGGTGTAGAAAGTGTTTGAGGGAAAAATATAATTGAAAGTTTATTCTATATAAATCATGGTAACACAATACAGCAGTTTAATAAAAAATTTAGTGTATCCTGATCATTCTCCTCTATTTCTGAAAATTTTGAGCAAGCTCTGAAACTTCTGTCATAAAAGCACAATATAGAAGTGTTTTCTGACTACAATGTCATCTCTATGGTTTGAACACCCTTTAACTCAAATGCTTCCAAATTGAAACGTGGTTTGTGAACAAATTTTTGTCCTCCAACGAACACAGTCTTGCCGCTGATGACACTAGCTTGTCGCTGAGTCTGGTGCCTGGTAGTTTTGCTTGCACTTCCCAAAATATGAAAAGCTAAAATAACAAATTAGTGCAAGTTTCAAGGTGTCACTGTTGTTATATTTTTTTCTATTCTGCTTCTCTTATACTTTCTATTCCTTATAGAATTGCACTTACCCCATGGTGGATTTAAATGTCCATGGCCACTTATTTATAAGTTTTTGCTAAATGGTTTGATTTAGTTTAAATTTGTGTGCTGTTGAATTATGTGTTGTAGCCATTACTTCATCCGTTTGACCTATTAACAGCTACCAATTTTTTTTTTTTTTTTCAAATATTTATCTCATTTTTGTCAGTAGAGTAGGTGTGTAAAAGTAACTTAAGACTAGGAATTTAGCCTGAGCTATGTTTAAGGGATTGAAATGTTACTAGCTTAATCAGCAGCAGTGGGAATCAGATGATAGCACAGCAAATTTTGTACATGCCGGGAAAGGGACTGCAATAATCCCTCATTTGTCTTGGGTGTTACATTCCTGAACCCTCCTGATTAGGTGAAAATCTGTGAGGTAATAATTAAATTAGCTATAGGGACCCATCAATCACTTCAGCCAGATGCGATTGGATGCTAGGCCAATTTATTACATCCTATTGACTCCCACCCTCTTGCAGTAGTTGTTGCTTCACATTACTTCCTCATGGAGGGCAGTGAATTGCAGTTAGTCTATATCATGTAGCAATTGCACATCTAGCACTACTAGCTCATATTAGTTTTACAAGTGATGCTTTTAGTCAAATGTCATGGCTTTTGGAAGCCTGTGCCATCTTTGCATTGGATTAAATTCACTAATGCTTAATGTGATCTCTATCTTACACAGATACTTTTTAACATAAATTATATTGTTTATCTATTAGGGAGAAACTACCATAGTGAATACTGATTGTGAAATAACAGGGAAAAGTAGTACCTAGCTATGTAGTACCTATTTCATTATCTGCATCTTGTATGCCTGGCAGTTTGTATGGTTTCTTCTATTTCCATAGAATTTTCTTTAAATTTACTAATATCTGAGCACCATTTATTCCATGTAATATTGGTATCATATTAATTCTTGGGTAAAATCATTCTAGAGTTTGATTAGCAAAATTGATCTCTTGAATGTAATCTTATGAATTTATTGTAGATTTGCTGTGAAGATAAAGAAGAGGATTGCTACTTCAGTTGTTGAAGTATGGGAATGGTTAGTTGATGTAATTACTTCTTTGAACTTGATTGGGTAAGATATATGTCCATGCTCTTTCAAATTATTACCATTACAAAAAGGGAGAGTACCCTAAAAGTTAATTTATTTGAAGCTTAAAGCAAAATTATATGCTGGTTGAGTAATGGTGTGGCTCTAAAACTTAGTTATATCTCATTTAAAATTTCATACAATAAATATTTAGTAATAGACTTGGTTGAGTTTTTTTTTTTTCAAAATGACACTTATTTTCAAAGGATCATATCAGAGAAGTAAGATCAATGATGGATGATTTGGTATTAGACTTGGTTATCAGGCAGTCATTTCTCTCCCTTTTATTGCCTATATTATTGACAAAATCCCCCTGCCTGTTCAAGGAACTCAATATTTGTCAGTTCCTTGCTTGCATTCTAAATTTATGCAAAAATTCTCAAGTGATGCAAAAAATCATGATTACTCGAACTATTTGTAGTAGAAACAGAGCCTGTGTGTTGTGTCATTCAGTGTCTCTCTGGTGCTGCACACCTGATGTTCACAGCACCACACTACACAAGGAGCTCCACTACACAGAACTTGGCTGTTGTAGGGCTAGTATTTCTGTTCCCCTTTTCTTCTGGCTGGTGCACTTTATTATTTGCCTTGTTCACTTTATTGTGAAGTATTAAGGTAATTTGACTCTTGAGATTCTGTGGTCTTAACATGTGGAAGTTAATAAAATTATAATTTTGGTGTAGGTAGATACTATACTACATCAGATATTTTTTGATCATCAAATTGTGTTCAAACATTGGTTATTGCATGATTTCCATTTAAAAGATTGTAGGTTTGTAGGATAGATACCTTTGCCAGGTAAATATTGTTTTTTCTCATATTTCTATCTGGCTCAGTCATATCAAGTATTTTACATTTGTTTGTAACCTCATGTTTAAGAATTCCATAGGCTTTTTATGTATGTATTTTTGCTCTCCTTTTTGTGAAATGTTGTAGTGTTGATAATTCTCCAGTTAAGTGCTCTGGATTTTCATTATCCACAGCAAATCTTACGTTGGTACTTTAATCTCAAACCCCTAACCCTGCTACAGTCAACACTGAGGCCACCCACATCCAGGCACTAGAGGTCTGGATGACCGTTATTAGGCTCTGATGCTCTATGTGCTTTGACTGACACTTTGTGAAGTTTGTTTGGATGGCTCTGCTTGTCACGCATACAAAGATGCTAAGAGTATATGAAGTCCAATTTTTTAGTTTCAATAACATTTACTGACTAAAAATCCAGAACCTTTGCAACTCTCATCTTTTTTAACAAAATGTGTTTTCAGTGCAAGATTGACAGAGGAAAGTGAAGTGCCGCTGACTAGTACTATTATCACTATTTTCCCTCATGGAGCGTAGGATGAGCAGTAGGGTTAGCTTAGGTTTGTCATTGTAGGCAATGGGAATTGCTATCTCAAAGGGGCAGTGTTAGAGCAGATTACATCGGCTATTGATGGGCCTTTGGGACTTTTATCTTCTCATTTACTTTGCTCTTTCCATTTTTACTTCTTTCAATTATCACGCCTTTGCATCTTTTTGTTTTTTTCCTTTTCCTTAACTTGCTGTTTCTATACCCAGGGAATCCAGTGTGGGAACACACCTGTGCATATATTCCATATTTTGTACAGTTTATATTAGATTGTCTCTTGTTCTCTTCGCTCTTTATATTGTATTTAATGTAGATATATAGCTTCAAACTAATGAATAATCTAATTTAATTGACTGTCCAGGCTAAATGATCCTTTCTTTCCCCTTCCTTGTGATTGCCTCTTATGTGACTATGGCACCTTAAATTTGTGAATTAATAATTATAATATTATTACTACTATTCTGTGTACTTGCAGCTGGTGTCTGTGGCAGGCCAGCTATTGGAGGACGCTGTGGGTGACAGCAGCTCTGCTACCCCACAGATGATGCCCTTGCAACATCCCAGTGAAGGTGTGTTGACCCGCGTCTAACCCTCCTATATGAACACAAATCATTTCATGCAATATTTTCCCATGCTCTACCTGCTTTGAAAATGCTATTCTACTATAACTATCACTGTTGAAATTTGTATACTGTGTTTTCTTTCAGGTGAGAGGTTTTCTACAGATTTGTTTGGTAATAGAGAATTTCTGTGCTGTATTTCTACCATTCATTGACCTCTTGTGTGGAGACTATTTTACAGGACTGTATTTTTAGTTCAATAGCTGAAATAGGTTCATAATTTTTTATATTGCTAAAGAACTGAATGTTTTTCTTGTGTTGAGACACTTTTTTACCCTTTAGAAAACGATTGATGAGAAAGTCTTTGATCCTTCCATAGCTTGGAAACTGAGATGTTATTGATGCATGTTTGAGATTTAAATATCCGATACAATTCAAATTTCCATTCCACATTGTGTTACAAATTTGACTGTGGCAATGCAAGTGTATATGTGCTCTTTGGATATAAAAGATATAATTTTTGGAGAACAAGGAATTAGATTGAAGAGTGTTGCTATGCTCTGCTCAATTTAATTTATCCTACAGGAGATATGGAGTGTATGTTCAACTCAATCGAAGACCAAGAACCTCTGTGCCACACGTCTCCACCGTCTGCCTCACTATCATTCACCAGCGAGCAGTCCTCGCTGATCTTCACTCTAGCCAGCACAGCCCCTTCTTTTACTTCCAGTGCATCTCCAAACAACGTCTCTTGTACCTCCAGTCCACACACTTTCATCACCTCCACCAATAATTTTATATCAAACGCTGCTCCTCAGCAGACCTTCATTACAAAGACCACTCCTCAATCAAGCCTGAACATGGCGAGTTATCTCCAAGACAGCCTCGAGGAAGTGGAGAGCAGCATTGGAGACATTTCTGTCTACTCAGATGTTGGGTCCGAGCAGCACCAACAGGTCGCCTCTCATGCAGGTCAGGGTTATGGATTTTTCGCCTTAGAGTGCATGCTCTTTTGTGCTGGGGTTATGAATAGTACATGCTTTCAATTACTTCTGCCATGCTTGCATCGAACTTTCATCATTATAAGGTGGAACATGATACCAAATATGTAATTCATCTACATGTATTTTTGCAGCATTAGTGAGTGCTTCCTCCTCTGTGCACCTTGTCCTTGTCGTGGGGAGGAGGCT
>VOMN01026426.1:0-36314 GCA_014899125.1 Orchestia grillus
CCGATTTCTTGCTCCCGGTCGCAGACTTTGACCCACTGCCTCTTACTGATGACATTTTTGCCTCTTCACAGGCTGTAAAAATCCCCTTCGCTTTTAAAGACCAACTCTCTCACCAATAGTGAGCGAAGAATCGTGCGAGAACTATTGCTCGGCCTATATTTGAATCAGGGATCGGAGCTCCGAGCGATGTCTTTTACTGCTGAATTATTATAATAGCGTGTGCCTCCGGAGCCCATAAAGGAATAGAAAACGATTTAAAAAGAGCTCTACCGAGTGAGTTTTTTCAAAATCCGTCAGCCATTCTGTACCTCGTCATTGACTTCATTAGTGAAAAAAATCTTAAACAATAACACTTAGTGGTACTCTTAGTCTCCAACAACTTGGTCAATTTTCACTACGCTGAGTTAGGTACGCGCGGACTACTTGTGGGTACCACTGGCAGATGGGTACCACTGACGAGTGTGTACCACTCTTGTGTACAACTAGTAGGTGTGACCGTTCTTGTATACCGCTGATAGATATTCGACACTCGTGTACCACTGGTACATGCACGGAAATTTTGATTTAGCAAACAATTAGGTAATAATCTGGTTACAGTACAAAAAATGTGGAATTCATTCTTCCGAATACGACTGCGTTGTGCGAGGACATCCCACTTCCTGAAATTCGTCGTCAGAGTGCAGGCAACAGGCAAGAATGCACGAGTGCACAGCACGGGAGTGATCGAAACTAATCCGTGCACATCGATTGCTCAATCAAAACTTTTTGTTAGACCGTTTCTCTACAGCATCCAAAAGTGCAGCCTCATGATATTCTACTGGTATAAAAGGAAGTTCGCTACGTTCATACATTATTCAGGCTTAGAAGTTATTCATCGAAGCAATTCAATATTCAGAAGGTTAACCGTGGAGTAACACGATTTCGTTTGTGCTCCAATTTTGTGAGTGGGGAATGTGAACAGACATTTTTGTACGTTGTGACAGAAAGCAGAAGCGGTTTTAGACCTGAGTGAATGCATGTCAGTAATTTCAGCTCGTCAGAGCTTATTGTTGCATTTGCTGAATGGGAGTTCGGAAAGAATATCACGTCGATATTGAAACCCTATAACATTACTTCAGCAAAGCATTTATGTGTACTGATCCCGGTATAAGTGCTTATTAGTGAAAGCTAAAGACTCTGGTAAGTCTCTATAACCTACACTAGTTGTATCAGGCGTTGGAGTGTCTATTGAGTTTCATTTTCGGCTATAGTGGGAGGTGTAATATTGGACGAGCAAAGAAAAGGGGAACTTGTGTAACCTACAGAACAAAAGACAACCTTGTAAAACGAGTGAACTCGTTTATAAATTAAAGTGTGTAAATTGTGATACTTGTTACGTAAAAAAAACTGTTTGAACTCTAAAAAATGGGATTGATGAACGCAGGTGAAATGTAAGAACTGAATATAGTCTTTCGTTAGTGTAGTAACATTCCAGTTACAATAACACTCATTTGACAATAACACTCCCTGAGGGGCCATCTCCACACATATCCTCACGCTGCTTCTCTTGCAAGTTCACGATATAGAAGTATAAAAGTAAAGAAAATTCAGATGCATATAGTTAGTAATTCGTAGTTGAACAAGTTTCAGAGGCCAGCCCTATCTTAAGATCGTGAAAAAAATGCGATAAATGAGTGTTAATTGGTTAGTGGTATGTGACCCGTCCAAAAAAGACGGGACGTGCTATATTTATCCTTAAAATGAATGAAATTTTTCCATTAAAACATGTAATGTTCTTCATCGTTCCCTTTGAAATCAACAATGAATACCAAATTATGTTAATCAAAATATTGTCATATAGTATTCTTTCATGTCAAATCCAACATTTAATTTCGTTATGATTCATTTACGACACCCTGGTATTCAGTATCGCATTCAGGACAGTGGCGCCAGTCAGGGCGGCTCGCTCGAGTGTTCGCTAATGAAATCCTGATGAGGAGGACGGAGGGACCAATCAACCAAGCAAGCAGCAAACTGTAGATAAACTTCATTATTTTCCTTTTGTTCTTTACAGTACCTGCATGAGAAAAATTGTTGAAGTATACACTGGGTTATTTTTAGTTAATTTTTCAACTAAGTCAATGTTTCTACATTTTATTCTTCAAGATAGGCCCTGTTCATCCTCTATACTAGGTAATTAATTTTTATTTTCTGGAACTGATCATCATTCCATGAATCGTGCTCTCAGCATAACTTGATTCTCACGAACCGATGATAGAATGAACCTCTGAAATGTTTCCGATTGAAAGCGATTTGTTTGAAAGGAATTATCTCCACTTCCGAGTTCCATCCTGCATAAGTAATGCGTAGTGTGCAATTAAATCTCGTATTCCAAGATAATTTAAGAGCGCGGCCGAGCGCTCCGGAGAGATGCGAGGAGATTCTGGGGCCCCCACAGCTGGAGGCTACTTCAGACGTCCGGCTGCTCGGCTGCAGCCGACTCGTGCTCCCCTCGATTCCTTACTGGAATTTCACCCGTGAACGTAGAGAACTTCTGGTATATCGGATGGAAGTAATTCAACTCTCCAGTGGATGCATAGCAACTTGTTCGAAAACTGCTTCTCGAAAGAAACGGAATTTTGACGAGGCATGAATGATAAGTTTAGTGGGTACAGCCAAGAGATCACAAAACAAAAATGGGCATGATATTTGATTTTCAAAAAGACTCGTGTGGTCGTTCTGCAGAAGGAATGAACTTCCAACGGACATGAGCCCTCAGGGCGCCCCGGGATGCCCCGCTGCCAAGGAGCTCCGCTCGCAGCATCTCTCGGTAAAGTTGGTAAGTACCTACAGACTCGTCAACCAGGTCTCAACACGGAGATCAGAGTTTTCAACTCTGGAGCCATCTTACGTCGACTTGGAAACCAATAGTCCTCGACTCGAAAGCAAACAGTTTTGGACTCGAAAACAAAATATTTCCGGGTTGAAGGCCAAAAGATTTCGATTCATAAGTCCGCTGTTTTGGCTTCATTAATCATTTATTACAGCAGAGAATAGATTATTAGTTCGTTTGAAGCTCTCGATCCACGTGGAACATGATCCAAAAGAGAGAAAATTATGAAACATTTTATATAGATTTTAGAAAATGAGGAATCTATGCACACATGTATTGCCACACAGGATTCCCGGCGCATAAAAATAGCAAGTTAAGAAGGAAGAGGAAGAAAAGATATAGAATAATTAGCAAAGAAGACATTAAAACGGGAGAAGCAAAGTGGGTACGAAAGATAGAAGTCCTGAAGACATATCTATGTAGAGTTGAGGTGTTCCCCTGGGGTAGCCAATCACCAAAGCGCACGACTGACGAACCTGACTAACCTCACCCTATTGCCCATTCAAGCCTCCTCAAGGGTATAGGTACTGCAAAACTCCGCTCCACTTACGGTGAAATGTTAAAAGTTTAAAATTAATATTCATCTGCCTGGAATTAAACTATTTTTCAAAACAAAAATGGAACTAATAAAACTTTCCTAAGTTTATCTCGAAAATGACTGGTCCTTGACATTGAGATTGCTGTTATTCTTAGCAACCGGCCGCTGAAAACAATACCGAGTTCACGCTTAGAATATCCCCACTTACATTGGAATTGTTTCTTGACTCATAGATCTTCATCGCTCCTCAAGAATAGGACTACAATACTGCAGAATATTCCGTTTCATTCCACTTAATGACGAGAAAAAAAAGAGAATCAATAGCCGATTTGGCCCATCTTTGCTTTTGAATGCTATTTTAATACTCATATCGCAATTTTTTAAAAGCAGTATCGAGTGTTTATATTAAAATAATGCAGTTCTGGAATACCACACACGTTCACCAGTAAATAGTAAATAACATTATTTGAAAGAGCAAAAATTTAGTCAGCGACCATAAATATTGAATTTTATGATAACCGCATTGCATTCTTCCCAAACCTAACATACACATACCCCACACACTCACGAAAACGGACGTGACTTTCATAATCCAAATCAGCAGAGTAGCGACCTCTCACTTTCGGTTAAGTTATGACTATGTTCAGATGCGGTCACAAAACTATGGCTGGACCTTCATGAAATTGCTGGACGAAAATTATCTTTGACTCAATCCTCGATGACAAAAATATGTGCAGACATGATCTGAGACAATTCCTTGAAATTTACTAAATAGGCGAAAGGAAAAATATTAGGAATTGATCGTTGTTAATACTTTTATACGTCTGAATTGTTTCTTTAGCTTTTTTACTGCAGTCACACATTAAACAATATTATTGTTGCTTTCCCCTGACTGACAAAGCCTGTACACAAGTTCCGGTTCATCAGGTAAGAGCGTATCCGATTATTCAAAAATACCTAAAATTGATATGAGCTGTGCACAGAGAGGGCAAAACCAATCCACCGTTTGCAACAACGTTGCAAAATTAACACACTCATAGAGTTGGTGTTTACTGACTCAGTGCACATCGTTCTATTGACATACAAAGCGCGAGATCAAAGTAGACGTGCTCCACACCGGAGCCCTGCAGTCCATGACGTTGAAGTGTATTAGACAGAGTCGCACGCCGCTGCCTCAAATGAATAGAATTCTCTCGCCCGGGCCAAGCGTTCCGTGCACTGCTGTAAAATTAGTTCTCTTGTGTACAGTTGCATTTCCTCCTGAATTAGATGACGAAGCTGACCTCCCGTGATGAGGCTCGTGTACTTTGTGTTCCTCGTACTTTGGGGATATCGTCAATGTACAAGGGAATGAGGGCAAGGTGAGCATTATTTGGGTAGTTTTGTGGCTGCTGAACATTATAAGTATACTTTTGATTTAAGAAGTATGTTAGTCAAACATTGCATGAAAGACTCAGGCTCCAAATTGTGAGTGTGTCATGTTAGATACTCGAACGATGTGAGATGAATAAATGATTGACGATTCCATGAGGTTTTGATTTACTATTCAGTATTAGTTGGCCCTTCAATTAATAACGAACATTCAGTGTCCAAGGGGCCATTTTTGTGAAACTTTTTATGAATACTATCTGTCTAAAACAGAACACCATCAGTTGTCAAAAATTTCGTTTCGGAACAAAATAAATGCTCTCCATTTCCACACCACAGAACTTGCAGTCACGTTGAGGTGAACTTTACAGCTCTTGCTCACTCGAACTCGAGACGACAGCATGGCTACCGGAACACAACGTGTGGAGTTCAGTGCCTTGAGACTGATTATATTTACCGACCATGGTAACCCAGAGAGAGATGTTGGTTTGGTCGTCAATTCGGTGCAATAATGCCAGTGGAGCTTCCAATACTCGACACTTGAACCTCAGGGTCCGCAGCCGCGCGCTCGACCGTGGCCTTATCTTCTTAATGGAGTGCAATAACATTCTCTGCTAAGGTACACAATACGACGGCATCGGCTCAAAGAAATAATGGGGTTCTCTTTCACCTGGAAAATTTATGAGGTATGACGCGGTCTTTCAATTCCTTTATTGATAGAGTCTGTTGTTTTCGCCCACGTGGTTTGATATACCAAAATTTGATCATTTCTGAAGTAAGCCAAATCGAATAGTTCTCATGACTATTTCTAGCTATTCGTAATTTTAGAAAATACTTTATTGGTGGATACCAATAAATAAAAATTAGCATTCCTTCTCTTGTCATTATTATCAAAAACTTTCTCAACGTTTGAAGAAAGCAGAGGCGCGTTGTCGAAACGTTTTAACTTTTTTCCGACGAATTTTACTTTTTTCAACTTATTAACTAGTTCTCATATTTTAAATGTTATTCTGGTAAAATTAACCTTTCCAAATTTGGAGTTACTATTAAAAAAATACCGCAAAACGAAATTGACTCAACTTTTAATGCACCCTGACGTTATGTGTTTGTTGACGGACAACTAGAATGTTCTACAATTATCTACAGTGTAATAATCACCTATTTCATCAGCTGTCCGAGCGCAGGCAACGTCACCTAATAGTTAATACTATCGACGAGGCACCGAAAGAGTTAAACTGGATATGTGCATGCGTGTGTACGTATATTGATGTGCTAAAATGAGCTAATTATGTCAAATTGCTTTAAAAGCTTCAATGTTTCGGCACTTTCGGTAGGTCCAAAGCACAGTGGCGCCAAATTTATTTCTATTTCAATGTTGGTGCCAAATTTTCAGTCAATCTGGTCTATTGAGTGGCAACTTAAGCATTGTTGAGGATGATATTAAGGGTCAGATTTGGCTTCCAGCTTAGCGTAGTTCGTAAAAAAAAAGTTCGTAATGAGCCTAAACTTGAATAGCAAACTTAGTGCCATTTATTCGGCCAAACTTTTGCGCTTAGGGCCTAATTTAGGTTAAGTCTATCGGCACATTTAACGTAAAGCTAGGTTCGCGTCTCATTAAGTAACCAATTTCACATCAAACTTGCTGGAAAAATTTTCCCGCACCATAAAATTAACGTCAAACTTAGCCCCACGACGACGACGTTTCGTGCCTAATTACTCACTATCACTGGGGAACTCTGCGCTCTGAGAATAAGTCAATGAGGACAAAATAAACAATTGAAACGTACTAACGTGCATCATATAAAATTAGTGTGCACGATATGCTACGCAAAATTGATAGTTAGAAATTAAGAACTCACTGTAACGTCACAATAAGATGAGCTCGAGATAAAAATTTCGCGGGTAAATATGATTTACGTGCAGTAAGTGCATGACAAGCAAACCAAATTTTAAGGGTTTGTTTTCTAAGGCTAAAATGCATCTCAGTGTAAAATACCCAATTTTTAGGGAGCCAAATCCTCTGTAATTTTTCCTAAAAGGACAGATATTTAGAGTAAGGCGTTTCCATTACATAGTTATGATTTACCACATATTCATAAGTAAATTCTCCTCATCTGAGCCTTCAACCTTGTACTCCACGAAGCTTTCATAACGGTATTCTTTCGGTGAAAAATAGTGAAAAAATAAGGTCCTCAATACCAAGTTTTTAAGCCAGTCCTTAACCAAGTTTACAAGCAACAACTGCGCAACCAAGTTCTCCACCAGCAAAAAGCTTCTTGAATCAGACGAGGACGGCTCTTCATTCCAAGAGTCCAGCTGGTCGGCAGCCCCTGCACTTTGGAAAGCTATTTCCATCGAAATTTGCTGTAAATTCGCGGCTTACCTGAAATTTCAAGTCGAGGAAATGGCATGCGGCTTGAGATATTAACCGCCTCGGAGCGGCGGCTCTGGGAAAGATCAGGCTGCGAGGTAACGCGTCCAGCCCTACTAACTCTTCTGGGACTGGCATGGTTTGGAAATTATGAAGATATCCGTCGGTGAAGCGGGTCAGTTACAATTTCCGGGACTGGCATACTTTGGAAATTATGAAGATATCCGTTGGTGAAGCGGGTCAGTTACCATTTCATTCAAAGTCATCACGAATTTGAACAGTTTCTTTATGAGGAATTAAGGATTTTCTTTAGTGAAATTCACCAAAGGTATGCGTTGCATTTCAAGAAATAAATTCACTCATGTAGTCGAACGTCTTAAATATAGCTCTCGTGCAAAGAAAAGTTCATGTGCTCAAAATATATATTTGCTCATCTCAACTGTGCAATGCAGGGGCTGCATGCTAATCGAAATAACAAAAACATCAATATTCCATGTCCATAAGTACGTATAATGAACATTGTCTGTGAGCGTCATTGAGAACAGAAGTTAGGTGTATGTACCGATTGAATTCCAATCTACAACCACTCTGTGTAATTTAGAATAAACTCAATAGAAGATAAATATACTCTCTTAAACCCATGTTAACCTGCTCCCGATCTTTCAAATATATTCAATGACAATAGAAATAGCAATGGTGCGGAAGCTACATCATTTACCATATTTTTTTCAGGTATTATTTATAACTGACTGACAAAAAAATCCATTTAAAATGCATGCAATCAATTAAAAAATGACATTATCGATGTCGAAAAAACATCGACATCGAAATAAATTGGAGTTAAATGGATTAACATTCGTGCCCATGGTCCAACTGGCGAAGTTCCGCAGTGAGCCACGCTTGCTTTTCCAACTGACGGCAGGTTTTTCACAGTTTAAAACTGATAGAACGAAGCGCCTGGAGCTCGCGCAGCGCATCAGTAGCGTCATTTGCATAGCCATTGCGGCACTGCACAGCACACAATTCTCCTTCCAGCGAGGTATTTTCCGGGCGATTTCCTCATCATGTCCGATAGTTCTTGGTGGTTTACTTTTACAGAAGTATTTTACCTAAAATTCACTCTAGCGTCTTTTTAGTAGCGGCAAGAGATCGATACGACACCTATGTCATCTTTAACCAAGTACTCGGCCGCCAAATAATCAAAAAATTAAACACAACTAATGAAAACCATGTACGTGTAGTCCGGTCCTTTTAAATCTAGGTGCAGTTACAGATTGTACTGAACTTTTTAAAAACCTAAGTAATTTAATTCATTTCCGTGTCAATTTCCTCAAAGGAGACAGCGCTTCTGATGCGTCACATAACATTCTTGATATGTCACATAACAAAACCACTTCGCAAAAGACCGATCCAGAAGTTAAAGCAAAGCTCGTAGGGCATCGACTATGGACGAAGCCTCTGCAGTGTAGCGAGGGCTTTGATCAAATGCTTAAATCTTGCCCTGAAGCATGTCAAACTTTTCTGCAAACGCGTCCGTACAATGGAGAAAGTCAAAGTCAAAAAACGCTCGAAGTGAAATAGCACTACCGGAAAAAAAGGGAATGGCTGCAGTTTTTTCCGTTCTACTAATTTCAGCCGCAAAATTTACTAATTATTGAAAAACAAATTATTGTTTTCTTCATCTTGAGGGAATAAAAGAGATTTCAAGAATAAAAAACGAAATCCAATGAAAGTACCAGCTTCCTGTGAAACTTCAGCTTTAGCGTCGCAAGCAACAAGCAGCAATAAAGCGATCTCGTGATTACGACCCCCACAGTATTTCACAGTATTTATTTACATGGCTGAGAATAGAAGTTAAGAAAACCTAGTCTCTTCTACCGTAGATGATAAACGTAGCTCCTGAAATTCCAATTCTAACTGAATCAAAGGATTTACATGAATTTTAGTAATCATAATATTTTCTTGTATCGCAGTATTTCATAATAGAAATCTGTTCCCGTAAATTTGACTGCGCTGTTAAAGTGCAATATTTCTCGTGAGACGCGGTTATTGCTTCTTAAAACGATTGAGAACGGCGTTGCAGCGCGTTTTATTAAAATAATGGTACTTTAAGTTATAGCAAAGAATGACGTGGCAATGCATAGAATCTTCAGAAACTTTAATCGCACGGAAATGAGTATAAAATGGTCCTCACTCTGAACACCATCGCGTCTGAATTAAGGGGCTGACCATAAAGAACTTGCAGCTGGTAATAAAAAATAGAATTTTGCACAAATGAAATTAAGTTTATCTTTTTACAATTGACGGCTTTTGAGTAATCAATATACTAATATCGGGTACTAATTTTTGGCTCACTCTGCACTTACCGGGTTAAAATATTGCGTTCACGCTGATGTCCAGCAACCAAGCTATAGGAATTTGAACAATAGGGTTGTGATACCTTATACGCTCATGTTATTCCCACTGACCGGAAACTAGGTGGCAGAGTTAGTAAAAAGTTCCCTATTCTCGAGAGGCATTAAGAATAAATATTTTGTTCAAATATTTCCCTTCGACGATATTCACCCACTAACTACAACCCATTAATTAGAAATTGATTTATTTTATTGAAGAGCATAGCCTGTCGATGCCCACCGCAATAAGGGGTAGCCAATTAGAAGTGACATGGTTAAGAAGTATAAGCTTCCGGGTTTGCTGCTGCATTTTCATCTACACCCCATTGCCCACGTGCTGAATATAAGTTCAGATAAAATCAACATCAGTAATTTTGCACCAGTCTTCCTGAGATCCAGGAACTAAAGCTACCGCTTCGATTACTATGGACACAATTAACCCAGAGCTTAAGTTCGGTCTCAGCTTAGTTTTCGCTTGCCATGGCAACACTGGCTAATTGGGAGCAAATTTGAAGACTATTTCTCTATTCAGGGCTCGAAAGGTAATTCAGGTGAAAACAGAAATAAATATGCCTCCGCAGTTGAAATATATCTTATCAATACAACAGTTAGAATATTTAAATGGAAACACTAAAATTTAATTGAAAAACAAATAGGGTGATGCAGTTAATACTGACACTTGATGTAAATTTAGCAAATTAAATTTAATTAGGCCTATTAACTGTTGTCGTAATTGACAAAGAATTCTATACATGCATGATGGGGCACTTTGTACGAAGCCTAATTTTTACGACAAACAGAAGTACCACTGAGCCAAACATTAAAATATTCAAAAAACCAACGTTTCAAATTAAAAAAAAACTTTTTTCAGTGTCTGAAGCTACAAATACCACTTCTTTGAATGAGATTATTAGAAAAAATGAGCCCTTCCTTTAAAGTATACACAATAAAAGTATGAATATTCAAATCCCTATATCGTCTAAACCTAAAAAAATAAAACTGATTGATTACACAATGACGAGCTTCGTTGGAGAATCATATTCGTTGATTTTAGGGTTAAATTTAAAAATGCACAGATATTCTAAAATGCCCTGGTCAACAATGTAACGGACGGAATTCAAATAGTAAAATTTGTACTTTTGAATTTTGGATCTTTGGTCAAACAATGTTCGCTAATAGATGAGTTCGACGGCTTAGCGAGATTTGGTCCTGTTGGGAAAGAAACTTTTATGCTGAGTGCATCGTACTGACAACTGGAGAACAACGCTATCAATATAGGATTGTTCGCTGTAATCACACGTATACGTCATATGCGTATACGTGCCATTTAATTACACGTACATGTCATATAAGACACGGCTGCCCGCGTCCACACGTCCTCCCGAACAAGACAAAATCTCGCAATGCCGTCCGCCTCATCTATTGGAGAATATTGTTTAGCCGAACTTCACCCATTTCAAAGTAAAATTTTTTCTTTTCTGAATTCCATCCGTGAGATTGTTGACAGCGTATTTTAGAGTCTGTGTGCATTTTATGATTTCATTCTAAAATCAAAGAATATGGTCCTCCTGTGAAATTTACCATGGTGCAATAATTATTTTTTATTTTTATAGGGTTAGACGATATAGGGATTTAGATATTCATATTTTTGTTGCGTATACTTTAGGGTACAGTTTCATGTTTAATGCGCTTGTAAAAATTTTATTCATGAAAATGATTTTGTGGTTCCAGACAATAAAAATTGATTTTTTTTTGTATCTGAAACGTTTGTATTCGAGAGATTTTAATGCTAATAATCCCGTTGGTAGTTCTTTTTGTCTTGAATTCTCAATTAATTGAAATTAAAACTCTGTGTGTACAGAGTTTTATTGCCGAGCAGTGTCAGGTAATAAATTTAGATTCTGTTTCATATGGGTGGCATCCATGTAAAAAGACTTTTTGCTGTACAAAAGAAAATCCGCAATTTGATTTCTGAGAAAATGAGCTCCTCTGAGCAGAAAGCAGCCGCTGTGAACAACAGGCGATGTGGGTCTCTCGATGCAAGGATCCACACAAATCGAAAGCAACTGGTGAAATTTCTACATCTTTCTACATCTTTCTAGAAAGAGCCTCAAAGAGCCTAGGATCTTTCTAGAAAGATCCTAGAGACTCGAAGCAGCGTAGCTGTAAGAAATTGTCGAGTTGATGAGAAAACTCTACGGATATTACTTGCACAGTTCACTAGCATTTCTTTAAACCTAAGTTACATTTAGGATAGTGATTGACTCAATGCAACGAAGATGTACTTGCACTAAAAACATGAAGAACGTTTTGACGGACGTAAATAAAACATAAGAAGTACACTCCACACAGTTTTTGCGGTGAATATGAACATTTAGCTTCGAGATCAAGGAATATTCAGAGTTTAGTAGCCCTGATTGTGGACTCAAGACATTTTCAAGCTCCGCCCCGTTGAAGGCAGGGCCAGAAACTGTCACTTCACAGTTCAGCTTTACGTTCTGTTCATTTGGGGGAGTCCCTATTCTTCTATTCAAGCTTTAATTCGGCAGAATATTAACAACCAATCCCGTGTTTCAAGCTATACCTTCATGGGCGCTGTAGAAATTAACGTTTTATGAAAACAAAGAAGACTATTCCGATTCTTGCTTGGATCTGAAGTAAGGATCTTTCTTTCCGATGTGCTCGTGTCAAATTATTATGAACATTTTCCGTAAATTTAGCCTTTAAATTTGCCATCACAAGTAGGGACAATATGCAAAAAAAAAGCAAGCTAAGCCACGTTAATCATAAAATGTATTTCTATACGACTTGATTTCAAACATTTTGGCCTCTGGCCATCTTCACTGAACGCGATCATCTCTGAAATTACAGAATTGCGACTAATAAAGAGCAAGTAACATGAAATTGCATCATAAAAGCATAGAAAACTAAAATACGCAACTGGTAAAACAAAATAAAGGCGAATAAGAAATTGAGGTTCGAACAAACTGAAAGTATGCCGCAAAAGAAGCTGAATTGAGGTTATCCGTTTACTATTGCCAAGGGAATGAGCCGAGGCTATGATTTAAAACAGGCTTAAGCTTGAAAATAAATAAAGATTCCTAAATTTGCACATCTGTATAACATTTTCCCTTCGATAGGATAGAAAATTGATTAGCTAAAGCCGGGCTATTGCATCCATCAGAATGCTCACGGACAGCTAAAAATGAAGGCAATGACAAAACTGCACCTGTTCTGAAGCACCTACCGAAATTTTCGCTGACTCTGGCATTTCGTACAGTACCATCTAACATTGGGGAATGTTAGATGGGGCAGTGCAAAATACTTTTTCTTTTACGAAACTTCGAAGAAAGAAGTCTAAAGGGGAGAGATCAGGTAACCTAGCTGGCCAAGGAAAATTCAACCTAGGGAAATTAGCCGGTGAGGAAATCGGGCTTTCAACCAGAATATGGTGTTACGTGCGGTGAGGGCTGTAGCTCCATCCTATTGAAACCCTTCGTCAGGATACATGTGTATGTGCTTTTAGGAAAAGGTGAAAAAATGAGGTTCGAGAAGTGATTGCGTCCATTGATGCAAACACCTTGCAGAATTTAATAGCAAATTTTGTTGTTCGTATTGATGAGTTTATTGAGTCTGGTGGTGGCCATGTAGAATGTTAAATTATCAATAAAATAAAACTTTAAATCCTGCTCTTTTCAATGAAACCTATTTCAGTCTTCTAGTACTAATATTTTCAAAACAACAGTGTTTTTAAATCAGCTACTTTTTTTAGCAGACATCCTGTAGAAATACATTTTATGAATAACAGGACCTGTCTCGCGCTTTTGTTCATAATGAGATTGATTCGGAGCCCGAATGATCTCCCTAAGAGTGTCAACAAATATATGAATAAAATTTGCATTTCATGTCCCATCAAATTCATCGCCAAATTTACAGTCCGATTTTCCTTAAAATTAGAGACAATCTCAATAGCAATTTACAGTCACCAATTTTTAATAGCGAGTTCAATCACTGACGACACAAAGTTAGGCTCGCTTGCATAAGCTCTGTAAGTTTTGTGGCATGGAATTCCTGAGAAAAAGTATTGTATGTAGGTTAGAATACTGTAATGCGAGAAAGCATTTAACTTTAAAATGGAAAGGTGGGGGGATAAACAAAATTGTTGCATCCTATTCGTGTTAGACTTATAAAAAATGTCAGTTATTGCGTGTTGACTCGCTGAATTTTTGCAAAGAAATCGAAAAAACTTGAAAAATTATATTTTTTCCGTTTACTTTTAAAAACTTTAAAAAACCTAGTTCAACAGTTGCTAATAAGCTCCTCGGACAAGAAGCTAGTCACCTTCTACTAATATGGTGTAGGACCTCGACGAGTACGAATAACGGAGTCAATTCTGAGCGGCATTGAGTCTGTATGTCTTAATGTCCACCTGTTCGATTTTAAACTACACTTGTACCAATTGATTTCATAGTGTGGCCGGTGTAAACGAGCTTTTCGACGTCTAATTTGTCGTTCTAGGTGGCCCCACAAATTTTCTATTGGGTTATTATCTGGGGACTTAGCTGGTTAATCTAAATGCCTGAAATATCCTGAATAACTATCATGCCAATTAATGACAGTTTTAGCTCGATTCACCCGGCAGTTTTCATCCTGATAGATAGGCAAAGCATCGTACGTTCTTTCAATAAGATATTGTGCAAATGATAAAACTTGGTTGTCTAGCAGCTCAATGTAGCCATGCTAGTTTAGTTTGACGCATAGCTCAACTAAAGGACCCGTTTCTGTGTAGGCGAAACAGCCCCAGAACATGACAGACCCTCCTCCTCCTTTTCCATGACACATCGCGCATAATAATACGTGACTAATTGCTTCTCCGGCGAGCTTGGTTTTCTATGCATTCCTTAATGCCTTGTCCCAGACTATAATGGAATAAACTAGAAGCGATATTTTCTTTTTCCCCTATTGGCGTAGCCATCAAATCCTGTTATTCCTATTGGTCGCATCGTTGAGCGAGGAATCAAGAAAGGGATTGGTTCGCACCTTGGTTCTGGTGAGTTGATCTGGAAATCTCACTCCAATTGTGGCCTAACAGAACAATCATTTTGCTGGAGGCGTCGCTGAGAGTTGGGATGGAGTCTCGCAGAGGCCAACATTGGGAGGTTCTCGTTAACACCTTTTACAGGATTGGAACCCGGCGTGGCAAGAAGTTTCAAAAGCAGACTGTCTTCTTGGAATCGATTGGCAGCGAGCTATCGTCATCCGTTTTCGAGACAGATCAAAACAAGATTAAGATAATAGTATTTTGAAATTCCAATAGCCCTCCATGAAGGAAATTTTAAGGTAATCATTTAATTAAGAACACGTGTTTGTTCAATCGAAAACATGTTCGGAGAGTGAAAAACGGATATTTTACTCTGGCGCATACAAAGACAAGATCTTCAAAACTGAACTTTTAGAATTTAATAAATTTTACAGCTATACTCATTAAACGAGAGACTGTTTTTTAATTTCACATACATGACTTGTGTAAAAAGGATTGGCTGATTCGTGTCATAGAACATATGTAAAGATACGTAAAATGAATCGTATTTTTGCGACGTATACACTACTTGGAATTAAGCGTTATGTATCTGAATTTGGAAAATGCTTAGAATAACTTATTTTTTACTTTAAATGTGACATTATAGACGCATCTAGACTTTATTAGCTCTCTATAAATGTTAGTGAGTAATAAAAATCTGTCACGGTTTAATTTTATGAAGATGTACGGCTGCACTTAAGTAATGCAATTCTATTACAGCAGATAAGTACAATGCACCTGCATACTGTATATGTAAAAAGTTTCAAACCTTCGCAAACGGAAGGCTTGGAAATCCCGTTGAAATCACACTGAGTCCGTTGAAATCCTGACAAACAAATGCAGCTATAGGAATAACGAAGCTTCTCAAAACCAAATATAAAATCTAAAAAATAGGAATAAAATGTTTAAAAATTCAATAAAACTCAGTTTCGTTGTCAGGAATCGTAACTTGTTCCGTCCTTAAACTTGAAATGAGAGGACACCACGGCACAACTGGGAATGAGACGACACCACGACACAACTGGGAATGAGACGACACCACGGCACAACTGGGAATGAGACGACACCACGGCACACCTCGCAGCGGAATGAGACGACACCACGGCACACCTCGCAGCGGAATGAAACGCACACGCGCAACTCAAGGAATAAAATGCAGTGAACTCAACACGCTTCATAATCTTTTCCACTGCTGTGAGACAGAGGAAAGGCACGAAGAATGGGGAGATTGAACTATGTCATTGACTACAATATGCATTTTATAATCTGTGTGATTTTTGTTTTACATTATCTCGATAAATATGAGGCGTTAGGTGCAAGGACAGAAGAAGTGCAGGATTGGTCATTTGTGAAGTGGCAACTACTGCTCAAGTTTTTTGCAATTGTTTTCACTGTCACAAATATTTTACATTGTTGACTGCCTCAAAACAACATGCAGTTTCGACGATCGCAAATTAGGGGAAAACTTTCGTCATAGCTAGTTGAATTTTGTAACCCAGTTCTGTTCTTTCTGTTAAAAAATCATAAAATTAGTGACTGTAGAACACGATGCATAACTGTTTTTATCCGTTGCTTAGTGGTACAATTAAAAAATATTGTAAATTTCTTGAGCGATAGCAAATTTTCCATTAATTTTTGCGACTGCTGTTCTTTCCAGTGAAGAAAATTCAATCATCGGACTCCGAGCCAAGAGATTCCGGCACAAAAGGACACGGGTCATCAGACCCTCAACATGGTCTCCTCCGACGACCTGCTCTCCTCTCTATTTCGAGAAGCTTCTTTTCTGAAAGAACGGATCTAAAACCATGAATACTTGATAAGTAATTCAAACATGATAGTGAACGAAGAATTTCGTTTCATTAGTGATGAATAGATTTCAGCGGGCCACTGCAGTTCCGCAAGCTTTTCGTGCGTCTCTGATTGGAAGTGCTTTTGATGGGTAAGTACTCAAATTGCCAATTACTCGGGACGAAGTCGCGCAGGTTTTGGAGACCAGAACCTGAGAACGGCGGCTTTGTTTTGACAAAGTCTTCATAGGACTCGTTCCTTGGGTCTGAGATTTGCTCATGAGATCGAATTCCGATAGAACGAAAAATTTCTCCATTTTCAAGAGGCGTTTATCGATTTAAGCTGCCTATTCCCAGGGAATTTATATAGAGATTGCCGTGGAAATTTTATCGTTTATATAACAGTTTGTATGGTCTAAAGCGTCTTCTTTTCTGTCAGTTATTCTTAAAGAACGATTCTATAATGTAAAGTGGAGATTTAAACTTTGTAGTCAAATAAATGATAGGATAAAGTCTTGATCAACCAACTAAGGCAAAGGGAAGACCTCGTGTGAGTGCTGTTGGTCTCGTCTTGAGCATGCAAGCCGTAACTTTGTGGAGAAAAAGTCTCTTTCAATTATTCAATATACGTGGTCCAGTTGATGACTAAGGAGATTCCTAAAGATCTCTCTGGATCCTTAAACTTTCATGGAATCTATACGTATCAGATTAGATTAAGCAACGCGCAGACGTTAATAGACAATTCAAAAGATAAAACATAAGGAATAAAGGGAAATTCTAACCAAGAATGTATCGTAAATGTAAATTAAAACCCTTGCGTTAATGAATTCAAATAATACTTCCGTACTTCGAGAGGTAAAAAATAAACAAGAAAAAAATAATTTATGAACTAGAAGAACTTATGAATTGATGGAACTCTTTGACATTCGTATTCACTTAAAGTCTGAAATGTTTGCTGGTTCATTTATTTTCTAAAATTGAAAAATATTACATATGAATCACATTTACGTGTTTCGGAGAAATTAACTTTTGCCAATAACACAACTTTTTAAAAGAGACGCCTCGAGTCAGGGGGGTCTAATACGAGTGTATCCATAAAAACTATGAGGAAAATCCGAGATTCTTATGTCGCGAACAAAATTGGTCCTGATGCTACCACGATGGAGTCCTATCTTCCCTCCCGCGTGAGGGGATGCCGAATAAAAGAGCCATGGCTGTCTCGCAAGCTCAAGGGCCCGAATATTCTGCGACCAAAAGCCATCCAAGACCTGCTATCAAGATCCAACCCATGCTCCTGATGTTTCCCTCGGGTGGGTCGCAGATTTATAACATGTGTTTTACTTGACTGATGAATAGAGATTAATGACTATTTTTAAGTTAAGCTCAGGGGAAAACGTCACTATGGCTCATGGTACTTTATGGATTATTTATTCATGGAGGCAATACTCGGATTTTCGACGGTGCCTGCATCGTAAGAAAGGCTGCAATGTTTGTAGGAAAGGATGATTAGTCAGAGAGATAGGGCTGCAGCAAGGAAGATTCGTAAACTCATTCAAGAAAACCGATCGTTGCGCGACAATCTACATAAAGTAGTCGATGTATGTTGTGGTCGTTTTACGTACGGTTTGATTTGTCTTCAAAACTCCACCTTGTAAGTAAATGAAATTTGTGCTTTCGACTCAAGACTCTGATTACTTGAAACTAAAATTTTGAACTCAATAAATTGTGCATAGAATAAACACGAAATATTCAGTTCTACCTGTCTGAAATCCGTCATGGGACTTCCCAAAATTTCCAGTTTCCGGTATTCTAGGAGCAGGGAAAAGAAGGAAGGCGAGTTCGAGTTGAATTTAAACAGCCTCTATTTTCCTTCTTCTGTTTGTTAGTGATAATTCCGCATGAATTGGTGTTAGCGATGAAATTAGAGCTTTCGGTTGCAACACAAAATTAATTTTATTTTTTGCGAAAATTTCAGTCTCCATCAATCCCGGGAATCTGACAGTTCGAAGACCAGAGTTCCAATTCACATTTCACCCCTTCCCAAATATCGAGTTATTACTGACGAGGTGCAGTATTTTTACCTTGCGATTAAATTGTTGGAGTCCTAAAAGCCGGTTGCTCTTCAAGGAATATTTTGAAGTCCATTTGAATTTAAAGGTGAGCTACCCCGATGAAATATATTACGGTACAATGAAGAGTATTTAGCAGAAGGTCGATGCATGGTTTTGAAGCAGTCATTTTTCTTTAAGAGCTCAAAAATATGTGAATGCATGCAAGAGAGAGTAGCAAAGGCAAAAAATATTTGAACAAAAATAACTAACGTGCAGTGGGGAAAAGAATTTTCCTAAGTAAGTACAGAATGACTTAAGATTCTGCTTTTAATTTATTAGACACAAAATTCAAAATCAATATTATAGACGTTTTTTGAATAATCAACAAGAATATCAAAAATGTCGTGCCAACAATGGCATACCTTGTTCTGCAACCCGTACTCTAACCCACAGCTATTTTCTTCACTAACTTCATCGATTTTACATTAAGGTCTGCTCCGAATTACTTCTTAACAGGTCCGATTGTTCTTTGAATTATCAAGCAAATTGAGCATGACATTTTCTTGAAGAACTAATGAATAATTATTATTCTGGTAATCTGATTTATGTTCACTGCTAAATTATTTGCAAGTAACTTACGTGCTACTTCAGCGGGGTGGAGCATGAGAATTAAGTATTCAACTTTATGTTCGTCAATTGACATCATGATCCGGGCATTTTTAGGCGACGATATATGTTCCACGGCCTTTAATCATTTAATTAACCTTGCACACACACACTCGCGCGCATATATATATAAGAGCTTTAGTCAGTTAAAAAATAAGGAGATACAGCTGTGAATTTTGCTTCCATTATTTCTCAGCCGATTTACTAAACTGATGAGATACAAACAAAATGGTTGCGCTTCATACTGTTCGAATTAAAATTAATAATAAAAAACTCGAGTGTCCAGCCCTTAAGAAACTCATGGGCATAATATCCCTCATTAGATTTCTTAAATCTCTTTCCAAATCGACTGGCCAATTTACCTAATAACGGTAATCTTTGCATAACTGGAAGCTAACCGATAAGTTATTTATCTGCTTCATTTTGCAGATGAGGAAGCAAACCTCTGGAATCTACTTTTTTATTCGAAAACAGCAAAGCCGCCACAAAGCACAAAGCACATAGTTAATATAGAATAGCAAAAAGTTAGTAGTTACTAAGCCTAATTATATTTGACTCACCATGGAAAGAAAGTGTACAAAATTACAATATTTCGTATAAGCAATTCTTTCCGCGAAAACGGCACTCAAGTTCCTTAGATGCAACGATCTCAAATGCGAGCCTATGATTGGCTGTAGATACCGAGATGGTGATTGGCTAATGCAAGTGAGCCTATAGGGTAGGCGTAATCTCCGGCTAGCTAAGCCTCGGTCACCTGATCACTCTGAGGAGAAGCTGCGCTTATCGAAATCTAGGGATGCCTAAGCTTCCGAGGACAGGAATATGCTAATGAGGCCGTGCCGAACTAAGCTGGAGCTTCCGATATAAATGGAATTGAACGTATGGAATTTTCAGAAACATTCATAAGCGAAATTTGAAGGACATCTCAAGGTGCCTCGAATATAGAAAAAATGATAGGGAATCAGTTGATTATAAAATAAAAAAGCTAAAAATGAAACATTTCGTAGAAGTAGGCACTGAAAATATATAATTTTTCGCTGAGTTTTGATTTTCCCTCTTGTTCGCAAGTTCACTTTTCATAGTTCACAAATATTTGATCCATTTGCAAGTTAGATAGTTGTATGTGACAAACCAATAGGACTGTGACCTTGTTACGTTCAATTCTACAGCGGAATATTTGTTTTCATTTCTTACTCGATCACCTTCGGATATTTATATTTCCGGATGATCTTCCTCTAGCACCCTGCACCGGAAAATATTTTCGAGTAAGCCCAATGCTTAACTAAATGAGCTGCTTCCTGACACCGTAGAGCGAGGGCAAGAAATATCCTATGCACGGTTAAAAGTATATTTACCGTATAGCTGCACTTCAACAGAGTAATCAAAAATTAAACATCTAATGAATATTTGTAAGCCTAATACTAAATCGGTATAAGGGTAGATGTAAAATACAGCACATATATAATATCGACAAAAGACAAGACGTAGATTATTGCCTCAAAAAGTGTCCACATTATGAGTTTTTAAACGACAATAAATAGTCTTCGAACTTATCAGAGTGGTTTAAGCGACAGGAGTGCAGTAGAACTTCCTAAGAAAATAATCTAGCTTGAAATGAAAAGTAGACTAGACGTTGTAGTTGGGTGATATTGCTGTAGAACTTAAATCATATTATAGGACAATAAAAACTTAGTTCCAAAGTATAAAATTCATTTTAAATTTACGGTTAGTTTGGTTTCAGAATTTAAAACGGAATGGCGCATAAAAGTGTTGAAGTTGTAAGTCGAACTTCTGTTATAAATTTTGTTAATTCGAAAAATCAATGTCGGTTCTTCAAAGGAAAGGCTTTAGCAATAAACTATTTTTTTAAGTTCATCTATTCTTTTATTTAAGCGTTTGCTTCTTGTTACACTCAATAATTGTTGTAAATATAATTTATTTCTTAAGAAGAAACAAATGGTGTAGTTTTGATCAGAGGTATCTTCTTACTTCTCGTGCATTTTGCTGGGCATTTGTTGAAACTATAACACACGCTGCTCCCTGTACCAGCTTGGCTTCATTAATTTGCTAGTTTCCTCATGTCACATGTGGGGAAATTTCCTCCAGGGTATTAAACTTTCTAAATTTTGAACTCAAGGTTCATAGATACGAGCGTTGTTTTTTGAGATTCGACCAGTCGTATTACTTGAAGTTGCACACAAGATGCTTATATTCGCCATTAAATTACTGATTTGTCCATTATTGTTAATTATGAACCCAAGGGAATGTGCGTAATTTTAGAATGGTTCTACCTAGGGTTAAAGTTGTGAAAGTAGCGTCGGTTTTGAAGCTTTAGAATGCTACTTCTTTTTCTGAAAAGCATCCCTCAACGAGCTGTAGAAGTTAGACGGATTTACCATCCAAATGTAGTCGCTTTAGCAACAGCACTGCAGAAAAGAGAGGAACGCATTTACGGTGCCTTTTCTTTTCACTTTAAGCCTTTCTTCTCGGCAAAATCGTGAGAGGAAGACTGGGTTTTACATGCGTGTAGCTGCCGAGCTATCGTAAGTCTTCGAAATTATGCCGTCTACTTCCCATAATGAGACTTACGATGCAATATCTTGATTATTTATGCCTCCTTGTATTCAAAATTGACGGCAATTTTTAGAACGTGAGAGTGCTCAAGTGTGCGTGTGTGCGTGAACTAACGAGTGTTCGGTTGGTATTCTGTGTGTATCTCTACGACGCTTAGCAAAATGAGCAGCGTCTGGTCAAGGAAGTCTTCATAAGCGTAAGAAAGGTGTGATACAGATGCCCTGAGATCTCTGGGTTGTGGACGAAGTGAATGAGCCGCCTGTTGTAAAATACAAGTCCTGAACAAATTGAGAGCAGGGGCTCCAAAGACTACTGGTATGAAAGGAGAATGTACTTGTACGTGGGGTATAGTGGACACATGACTCGAATGAAGTAAGTCTCTTACTCTTCAGGTCATATTTTGTTCAATATATTCATTTTGATTTAAACGGAAGAGATGATCATGTTAAATATTCAACAATAATATATTTTTAAAGAAGCTGTGATAGGTAGCAATCCTGAACACATATTTTATTGTTATCACTCTGGCAAAATTAGGACGATAATTGAGTGATGGATAGTAATACCAGCGTGGTATAATACAGGTTTTTAAAATATTACCATGACAATTTTTTCGATAGATGTGGACTGGGAATTACAATGTGACATCAGGACTGCGCTGGATCAAATAACCGCCATGGCAGGTCGGTCGGATTGATCAATCTCACCGAAATATGAAATCTGCCCCGGCCTCGTGCGCCTCATCCTCAGAGCCCCTAAGCCTCATCAGATGATGCAGGATTAAATAATTTCTACGGACGACATTAATGCTGAGCCCTTATTTTTCAGTGGCTTTTGAGATTTTCGGCCTGATTAACTAGGCCGGAAATTAGGCTCGAATGGATAGGAAACTGGTGCTTTGATGAGATGGAAACGGATCATATGTGAGGAGAATATCGAGGATTACGGTAAGCCTCTAGATTAAAATCACCTAAGCTTACGAAAAAAATGGAATTAATCCGGTTAGAGATTTACGCGGGACCGTTTCACTAATGATTTCAATTATAAAAATTGAACTTGTTCTATGAAGCTCGACGAATTGATCAAAAATCTGTAGAATCTCCGAAGCATAAAACTTTATAATCGCCATAGTACGACCGGAAATTTTAGCATTTGACAGCTTTTGGAAGAAATGTATCGTTTTTTTTTCTGCCGAGGTTTAGTTGAATAATTTCAGTTGCCTGAGCTTTAGAATATACGGTAGAGGAATATTCAGTAGGCTTATTTTAAAATTGTTTCAAGTGAAGAACTACGCATTCCACCTAATTCTCCCAAAATCTTTCCACAGGTTCAACTGCCACATTTAGTAATGAAAAACATCATTTTAATTAGGATGTTCCAGGGGAGGAGAAATTTGATTTTGTGCCTACAACATACGAACATATATTCACTGAAGATTTTATTCATTAGTCTTGAGAGAACAGTGTAAGTTGGAAGAAATGCGAAAAAATCCTAAATTTTCTCCCGCAAATTTGAGGCATTTGAAGGCTAACTTATATGTACAATTAGATAGCTAAGTTTTGGATCCAATATTTGAACCCGTGATAACGTACCAACTCGGGCTTGAAACTTTGACATAAATATTTCAACACATTCCACTCTCTAATCTCAGGCATCACCCACCACTTTGTAAAGTGAGAGAACTCACACCACTTCAAATAGGAACAAAATGGATTTTCAATATTTTTTATTTATTTATCAAGTAGGAAGCCAAGTGCAGGAATGAAGCAGTTATATAGAGACCAGATATGTGGGGCATGCGTCCTTTATGATCCTATTCCAATTAAACAACTCTGCCAAAACACATGAAGAGGTATCCTAACTTTGAAGTGAAACATTCGGAACTTTTAATTTCCACAGACGGAAATGACAAGCTAGTTGGAATATTATTGAGTTCAGACATCATCATCAAATTTGCGAACAAAAATTAAAACATTCTTTTTGCCTTGCGTGGAACGCTGCGCACTTTGTACTCAAAGCGATTTATTTACGAGAATAACTCGTTTAATTCAACTGCACCACTGAATTTATTGTCGTAAATTCAGGAGTGGTTCATGAAAGGCCTCGTGCAATTATTCCCGTAATTGTTTGCGTTTTGACCGCGTCACTATTTGGCTCATAATAGTAAGAGTTTCCTGCTCAGTGATGCTGTAACGTTTGTTACAATTCTAATGTGTTTTTCCTTATTTATGCAAGTGAGTTCAGAATTTGTCAGTTCAATAGATAGACTTGTTGCGCTTACTCTCGGGCTTAAACTTTAAAATTTCATTTTGATGTCACTTCATAAGAAATGTTTAACTATCTCAAGTAAATAAATGTAATCAGGTGTGTGTGGTCAATAGTTGCATCAGTCAAGTAAAAAAATATGCAACACTCGCAATAAAGCAAGGCTCTCATTATTATCATTTCATCATGTTTCATACACCATATATCATACGTCCTATTTATTTTGTTGAACATTCATAAGCTTTATCATTCAGAGTTTTAATATTATAAGTACCCTTACAGGCAAACGAACGAAAATCGTAAGTACGAATATCAAAAATATTATTTGCTAACTAGAGTTTTATACCACAAAGCTCTATTTTCATAATGTAATTAGAAGATACAATTTTAAAAAACATGTGCTAATATGCACTGACCTGTGTTGAAGCAGCGACAGTGCGGTGCACAGCCACAGCGTCGCACCGCGCAGCATGTCTGTCCGGAGACCCGCAAGCCACCACCCGCTAATGCTTTCTAACACGACAGTTCGTTCGGGGGCGTTCAAATCATCTCTTGAATGCCAACTTTCAAAGATCCATGAAAAGAGTTCAGAGTACTAATTGGATGTTCAACTGGAGTTTTGAAATGAGTACTGGAACAGTGATTTATCACACCGGCACGTTCAGGCTAAGTTTGACTAGTAATTTAAAGGTGTTTGCTTCTATATTTCATTTTGTCAGATCGTTTTTCAACACACATGGCGTACGGCAATCTGCAACAAAATGTGTAAACATGTAAACACGAACATTGATATTATTTATCTATTTATAGAAATAAATTAGCTAGAATTGATTGTAACATTTCTGGACGCAGCAACACCTTTAATGTGCCACAACACATGTATTTTTTGTAAAGATGAGGCGACTCTACGAAACTTGCATCAATCAGTAACATCAATACACGGACGGAAACAAAACAAATTATTTGTTTACCCTGGAGAGAAGCACGAGACACCGGCCCGGCAACACTCCCTCATAGGCCTGGAGATGAGGATGCACTTCTTCAAATACCAAGCCTCTCGATGGAAGTATACACATTTTTGTCTCTCATGGAATTATCGCCATAATTTATTAAAATATATTCTACATGGAAGATAAATAAAGAAAAAATTACATTACGCATGAAGGGTTGTTAATTTTCATGTTCTTATGATTTTTAATCAATAACTCATAGGCAAAACTAAATTAACCAAAATACTGTCATATCGTGTTTTATCGAGTATAGCATTTAACTTAATTTCCTCTAGATTACCTTCATTTCAATAGGCTATACAGTACATATACAAAATATATGCAGTATTCTATCCACGACACTGTCGCACACCTGCGCGACTGACAGCAATATTCTCGCACAAAATACTGATAAATGGCACGGAGAAATTGACTAACCAATTTATTTTTGTATTAAGCACTCAACAAAGTGTGAATTATCATGTAGTAGAGTGATATTTATTCCTTTATTTTCATCAACGGTTTGTTATTTAAAGCATTTTAGAATTTGTCACATATGTTCAATTATTTGTCCATTTCCATTCTTAATTCTACACCTTTTGGCACCGTTATCTTCCTGTTTTCCGTTTGATTTCTTCACCCGTGGATTCCATAAAACTAACTCATTGTCTTCAATTAATATTAATAATTTTCAATTGTCATCTATTAATATTTACTGTCGTTTGTCGACACATGGTTTCACACAGCAGCCCCTAACAGCACAATCCAGAGAAATATGTTCCTAGCTCGGCCAGAGAAGCAATCGTCGTGTCCCAGCTCCTCTCAGAGTTGGTCTACGAACTTGAAATTTCGTCTTATTGGCTAACGATGCCACACCTATGCGTGCAGGTGCACTGTACACAAACGTTCCTTCAAAATGCTTGTAACTTTTCTCACGTAGTAAAAAGGACGCTTTGGAAACATAACCATCTCCCACGTACATTAATAGATTTGCTTATTCTACTACATGATCTGCATGTGGTGGCCACTGCATCCGATCGCTACTTATAAATACTCTCAAGAAGCCTCGTGCTTCCAACACAGCAATTCTATAAATTTCATTACGTAGAGTTCGTGTTAGGCCTACACGCCGAGGCAATCCTTTCAAGACGCCCATTCCCCGACGGTGCTGCCCAGCATCCCGTAAGTGAAGTCTAACGAACACAAAGCCCGGGTTTCTGGGACACAACGTCGTGAACGAGGCGACACCTCGGGTACGGCTTCTCAAGGTCCCCCCTCCCCCCCCCTCCCCTNGCGAGCAATCCTGCAGCGTCAATTAGAGGGAAACATACATGTATCTTTTGTAATACTTTATGTTTTCATAACACTGTATACTTTATTAAGAGACTCGATGTCTTGTTCTAGGGAATCAATTCCAGTATAAAATTAACCATGCAACAGTCCTGCGGGGTTCTTTGATTGTGTTGATCGTGCGAGAGACGCTAGATTAGTCAACGACAAAAATTCCGGTTCTGCATTTACACAATATTACCTCAAGATTAAACGTAATAAGCAATGATCGCTTCAGTCAATAATTAAAGCTGATGACATTGAAATTATACGGAGAAATTGAAAACATAATTGGCGTTACCGAAAGAAAGTATTGTATCTACGAACTTTTCTCTTAAAAAAGTTTTAAAATTCCCTCAGACATCGAATTCATCAATTGATCTCATATCGAGATTTAAAAAAAAGTCTCATCAAAACTTTCGGATTTCCAAGAGGTGCTCGTAAGAATATGAGCATCTAAGTAGAGAATGTTTTCTAGGAGCGATTAACCTTCATTTCAGCTTAAAACAGCGATTATGGAATTTTTACCTCAAGTTTGACATTCAAGACGATAATAAAAAGGCTATTTATCCTTCCTGAGCTATACAAGACTGGGAGTATTCGTCAAGTCAAGCCTTCATTGAGCTCATAAGTCATTTCTTTTTTAGAAGCCATTGTATCCACGATACAAAGACGGCTTGAGAGATGCCACGGCTGCGCAACTCGGCCGTCGTGAAGGTTGCGCTCGTGCATTATGCAGCTGCCGCGGGAGAGGATGGATAGCGTCTCACACCGGCAGTGAATAGAGCTTTCACGATTATAAATGATACCCATCAGCATGGTAATAATAGTTATGGGAAGGTTACCAAGTAATAATAGAAAATTAATGGTGTATGTTAGGAGTTGTATAGATTGTTGTGGTGCAGTGATTCAGGCTACATCGCACCGAAAGAGAAGGGACCGTTTAATACGAACTGTAAAAAGTGGAAAATCTATGCTCAAGGTGTGTTTCCATTCAGGATCTCCTGCGCGTAGAAACAAGTTTCTCAAGGAGACGATCAAAAGATAAAGGAAATGTAGCAAAGAATGTGTGAAAGAAAATAGATGCAAAGTGGGCAGGGAAGGTACATAGCAAACCCGCCGGCCTATCTATAGCTGAGGCAACCTAAAGGTGTCCGCCTGGGGTCGCCTGTCCCCATAGTATGCGATATGGTGTCCGCCTGGGGTCGCCTGTCCCCATCGCCTGCGATATGGTGTCCGCCTGGGGTCGCCTGTCCCCATAGCCTGCGATATGGTGTCCGCCTGGGGTCGCCTGTCCCCATAACACGCGATATGGTGTTCGCCTGGGGTCGCCTGTCCCCATAACACGCGATATGGTGTCCGCCTGGAGTCGCCTGTCCCCATAGCATGAGATAAATAAACCTAACTAATCTAGCCCTATTGCCTATCCTATACCCTCCGAGGGGTTAATGGTGTATAATAGCTCCTATAAGCGTTGGGCTCGATAGCAGAAGGGCTCCTGTAACACTTATAAGGAGGAGTATAGCATTATGTATGATCTCCGGACAATAAATTAGTCACATGCAACTCCCTTTACGAGCAGGAATAATGACAGGAATGATGGCGACAATTCTACGCGGCATTGAGTCTACAAGTGTCTTAATGTATACCCGGTCGATTTTAAACTACTCTTGCACCACTGATCTCGTAGTGCGGTCACAATACGTGGACGATCTTCTCGACACCTAACTTGTCTGTAGAGATGGTTCAACAAATTTTCTAGTGGGTTCAAGTCTGGGGACTTAGCTGGCCAGACACACTGAATGACTGTCACGCTAATGAATGGCACTTCTAGCCCGATGAACCAAACAGTTGTCATCCTAAAAGAAGCTGTAAAAACAATGCCATGCAACTCGAAAAACAAAAAGGGACTCATATTTTGTCCGAGGAACTTATTATTCCATGGTATGCTATGGTATGATATGGCATGATATGGTATGATATGGTGTGCTTTCATAGTATACATTTTCTATGTCGGTTTCGTAATCAGTATCAGGGGACCAACCAAATAATAATAACTACCTACTGCACGAAAAGAAATATTGCACAACCTTGATTGGAGTGCCGGGTTTATGCTAAACCGCCCCTCAAACAATCATTTCAGTTGAGAAAATAAAAACGTTTATCAAAAAAGAAAACACGAAGAAAAGTACATCCATGATAGCGCACCAAGGAGTGAAACAGTAGTTATTAACTTGAGAAAATTAACTGCTATCCAGAGAATGGGACCAGCTCGTGGGACAGACACAAGCGTCTGCAAGACAAGTGACGACGGCCCCATAGAAATGACATTGCCAGCTTATTGCTTACCGCCCCGCTATCGAGGACTTCGTGGACCCTCTTGAAGACGCGTCCCAAGTGCGTTAATATCAGAGGGCGAGTAATTGTCCGCTGGAATACGATGCATCAGGAGCTTCAGGTCCTGGCATATGAATATCATTACGCCTTGCAATCTCGAGCGGCGATTACGGCTCACGCTTACTGTATTCGGGGAGAGAATGAGTTTATGTTCTGGTTTTGAGCGATAAATGATGATCCTGATTGTGTAGAATGATCTCACACCCCTGGAATCAATAATAATGATGAACATAAGATAGATGATGGTGATGATGATTATCATGGTGATGGTGATGATGTACACACAATTAACCTAACACTAACTCAGCTTGCTCGTTGACATATGTACAAAAACTATATAATCTGTCATTCTCCTTAATTTGTTGACAAGTGGCGCTAGAGTGCGTAAAATATTAAGCTGTCTCGCATGAATTGTAGTATTTAGAGAAGTTTTCGTTATCAACTATTCGGCTCGAAAGAGATCCATTTGTGAATCGAACCATTATATGCGATGAGAAACGGACATTCTTTGATAACAGCAAAAGAACTGGGCACTGGTTAGACGCAGAAGAGTCACCTAACATTATCCGAAACCACCATCGTACCCGAAACAGTCAATGGTCACTGTTTGGTGTCTGTAAACTAAATCATTCATGTTTGATCTTCGCAACAAGGCGATACTGTAACAGCAACATCTTATTGTCAAGACATTGATTCCATGCATGAAAAATTGAAAAGCATCCAAAACTGGTGAATAGAGATGGACCAATTTGGCTTCTCGATAATGCACGACTCCAGACCTCTAGAGCTACGGTCGACACGCTGCAAAGTCTGAATTATGAAATGTTACCCCATCCTCTCAACTTTTATGAAATCTCTCCCCTTGATTATCATTGTTCAAACATTTCAAACTTTTTATTCGCGATAAAACATTCTTCTTATAGAAGAAAAGTTTAGTTGAAGCATTTGAAGTTTATTCGTGAGAAAGATAACAAATTCTTCGAAGATGGAACATATGCTATAGAAAAACGTTGGGCAAAGGTCATAGAGAAGGAAGGAAAATATTTTAATTAAAGTAAACACTCTACAACAATTTCTTTCCAGTTTTAAATATGACATTGCATCTAAGAAAACTTAATACATCAGAATTTTAGTCCAGTTTTAGCCATTCATTGAGAAGTTCCTAAGATAAGAAGCGTTAATTTTTAATAAGCTCTTCTACTGAAATTAAACCGAAACATATCACAACCGGTAAAACTGAAAATCATAATTTTTTAGCTGTGTGCTTTTCTCATTAGCTGATAAAGGTGCACCAACAAGTATGATATCGTGCAAACGGTACAAGAGTAATGTTTTCCGAGCACATGTTCGATGCAAAGTACAGAAAATATATTCAAACGTAAACCAAATTAGTCGAGGTTTTCTCCCTTACACGGATTTGTGCGTCAAAACGAAATCTCTAGTTTGTAAATTTGAATGAGGAGCAGCTTTTTCACTATAGTATTCAAATTTAAAGCACGAGCAAAAATGACATTATAGATTTTCGTTATCATCAAATTTGTTATAATATATTGATACTAATCTAATAGAGAATTAACTATTCATTTCCTCATGCAATCTAAGGTATGTACTCTAGACCTCTGATTTGATAAGTACGAGTAATAAATACTGTAAAATTTTATTTAACTCACGAAAAAACAAAGATGCTGGATTACATACAAATATTTATGAACTCAGATCTATTTAGCTGCGTTGTAACGAAGGCTTTAGTACAATTCTAATTTATAAATTGCATTCTTATTGAATGAGCATGCGCAAAGGTTATTTAGGAGCACACAGGCGAACATTGAGCAAGTGCAAAATAATACATTTTATAATCCAGTCAAATATTCGTAATCCTCGTCCGAGCTTAGAGCGCTCTAACTAAGTGTTTACGAGGTCGGTTCGTACAAAAGTCTTTCTTGCGTCTAAAGTTTATCGTATGCATAAAAATGAACTATCTTGAAATATCTTTACGCAAAATCTATCTCAATATCTCTGGGACCCATTAGAAGCAGAGTTTAAGTACCTGAACAGTCACACTGTTGGATAATTTTGCTGATGATTACCTAAATACACGCATACAGTGACTGTAACAATACTTTTACAAATGAACGAATTCACGAATGCATTTTTGGCATGATACTTTATGCATTATGATCCCCACAAAATACATTTTGTTTACAATGCACTTGCTGAAGCATGGCGTTCAGTTATGAAAGCACACATCCCAAGATGGCATAGGACAACAAGACCTCATAATTACATATATCGTATGTTTTAGAGCCATTCACAAGTTCAGTCAAGCTGCTTAACTAGTAATCTAACATTTTTGCACATATTTAAAGTGATACGGAACTATCATTAGCTTCATCAGTTATTTAGTGCTAACTAATTTTCCTGGGAAGTACATCATTTGAATTCAGGAGTAAATTGAACTTAAATATTCCTCTGTTATCATTCCCGTACGATTCTAGCTCAACCAATATACATTTTTAAAAAATTTCAACTGCGCAAGTCCTCTTTCACTACGACGACAGCAAAACATTGTGCTGGAGATTCAATTACGATCCCTCGGCCTGTGAAGCCCTCACTGACTGGCATTGGCTAGGAGCTTCGTGGCACACAAACGTCGCAGGTTCGTACACATCTACAACCTGGAACTTCGTGGCACACAAACGTCGCAGGTTCGTACACATCTACAACCCGGAACAATTACAGTTGCGGAACAGACTCCGAATAAACAGCTAAAGAGGCTATTAAATCAGGGCTGGCAGTTGTATTTGCCGACCCCAGCTTCTCTCTCTAAAGCATCACACTATAATTAGTCCCTCTACGCAATTCCGAGGGTCATCAAGAACGTACATGTTCCTGCGTAATGTTCATGTTGATGAACTTTCATTATAGGAGACACAAACCACCGTCATGAAGGATGGAGCTTTAGTATTATTAGTAAAGTATTTCATTCAGGTCATGAATAATGAAAGCAACGATATAATCCGGGAATAAACACTCTCATCGGGTCATTATTCATGAAAACAAGGCAATCATCTAGAAGTAATCTACTTAATCTCAACAGTTAATCGCGATCCAATGTGACACGAAAGTGATGATCAACAAGCAAAGTGCGTCGCTCTCCGTTCAGTTCACGTCCTGGGGGACCGTAATAGCAAAGTTTTTCATATCATTTCTGTGAACTTTTCTAGAACTTCGAACTCTTGCTTCCAAGTACATTTTCGAACTCTCTTTTACACGAACATAGAGTCTCGTAAAAATTTCATGACTTTTCCCGTTTTTCTGTATTGAAAAACCGATCGTCACTTGCTTTGTATGTGACTGATTTTGGAATAAACGAGTTTTCTCTCGTTCTTTTTTTAGAATAATATGCGAAAAGTCTATGATGTGCTCAAATGTTGGCGAACAAGCCAAAAACAGGAGAGAAAGTCCATTTTAACGATTCTCCATCGGCCGTTTGCAGTAACATGGCATGAGGTATGGGAGAAAAGTTCCCCCGGTGCTGCTCTGCTTCATTGCAGTAGACGCGAAACTTGACTTCCGGCAATCAGCATCCCAATTGTGCAGGTTTTGCTTCAATGCGAGGAGGGAGCGTTGAGCTAAATAAGCAGTATGGCGAGTTAGCCCAGGAGACCGAGATGATTATCCAACGAGAATTTCAATGGAAAGCTTGCGGAAAAGTTTGGGTTTTAGCTCGAGAAATTTATCGGAGAATCACAGTCGCTACCCCCAAGCAGATCGCTAGGTTAGCTCCAGCAAACAACCGCTCACCAGGCGTTCTTCGCCCTAAGTGGTTTTACGGAGAACGAGTATCAAATAGCACGAAAAATATTTGAGCTGTATTAAGCAATTAAAGTGTGATTCGAGGTGTCAATACAGAGATAAAGTCGTTGTTTGCTGGAACAGATCTGGCACTTTGTGTGTGGACGGCAGTGTTGTTGAATTGCTACTTTGAAGAACCGAAAAGAACTCGCTGTTTTTTAAATTCTTCCCAAACTGTCCTGTGCAATACAGTTGTTTATAAACACGGTTCAACCGAGTGTTGAATTTCAAAAATAAATTATACCTTGAAAATATCGCAAGCAACATTCTCTGTCCTGAATTAGGCTCCCAGTATCAGCCCGATCGGGTTCACATCACTCGCGCATTCAATGACTTTTCTGAGAAAGTGTTGTCGATATCCAGAAATAAAAATCAGGAGCGAAAAGCAGCTCGTTGGAATTCCGACAAATTGCAAGCTGCTCAAACGAGTTCATTTGGTACCAAAGCAACTTCCAAATCAAACATCAGGGAATAGAGTGGGAAAGAAAAATGGATGAGAATGATAAGATATCATCGGTGAAAATTCATTTAAGCACGCCGATGCGCGTACATCATTTCTCTATAGCATGCATTATTAAATTTTCCGTCGGAAGAACATATGTTCGTGTTAAGTGCTTCACTTGCGATTGCAAATTGTTAGGAAACTTGAAAGCCAGAGAAGTCATCAAAATCAGAAAATATTGGCTTCGTCAAACTTAATATAATATGAGACATGAAGATGGCAATGTCACTAGCAGACTTGTTCATCCAAACTTGGACTGACAAGCTAATGCATTCCAACCTCAACCCTGCATCTAATATCAACCCCAGCCCCAAACGTTGACTTTAGCGCCCGCCACAGCCTTAACCTCAACTTAAACTCCAGCTTCAGAGGCTCTCATTTGCTTCTTTTCGTTGTAGAAATCCTTGCTATTTGGCAAGCATTGTTTCGTAGCACAATCTCATTTTTCTCCTTCCGTTGAGAATGCCGTTTGCGATCAGAAAAGTATTGGAAATGAGGTCATAGCTGAAATCTCCTTACGCTTGTTTCCCTGGTCTGAAAGAAACATGACTTACGATTATTACAGCAGCTTGGACCCAGAGGCAATTCCTATCGTATGTTCTGGGGAATTATTTTTTACCAGATTTTGTTAGAGTACGATGTTATGTTGCATAATTCAGCTCTCTACAACGAATATTATGGCGCAATGTAGGTAGAAGTTGTGCATTATAATCTAAATTTTGTCTAATTTTGAAAGTAAATAACTTCCTTTCAGTCGACTTATTTCCGTGGGGAAATAGTTTTAAGTTTTGCATTCTGTTTTCACTCCAAAAGAGGCCATTCAATTGCTCAAATCATGCTGCTTTCCTTTTCTTCTAAACATAAAACCTTATTGGTTGACTCTTGACGTATTTTCAACACCGCACATAAACTTTACCTTTTTTATGAGCTGTTGTGTTCTAGATTATTGAAGTATTTTATGCTATGTGAACGGGCAGCGCCAGCCGTGCTCTGATAACGGCCAAATTGATTCCTCAGGGTGTTCGATTATATCGCCGCACCGGGTTGTCAAAATTTGGAAGGCTTAACCGTAATTTTCATAGCCCGCAGCTGTTGTTTACGGCTGCGGTTTATCGCCCTGCGGAACGTTCAATACCCAACTAGGCGCTAGATCTTCTAGGTTTCCGGTAAACAGCCAACAGCAGGATATTATTTGTTTTTGGTTGGAGAAAATAATGAAGGATGTATTCGCACAGCTGCTTTAAAATGACAGTATTTCAAATTGAAACTTTATCACATTACTTTTAAGTTCACATGAAAAAGAAAAAGTACCAAAAAACATTGTGGACGATTTTACTATACGAGTTAAATGTCATCAATGACGCGGCAACACTGCTCAGGATATGAAACATCCAATTAAAAAAAATTGTTAAAGTATGAACTAAGAATTGAAGGCTTATTTTTATACGCGCTGCTGTTCGAAATGATTAAAAGAATTCATTAAATTCACAAACTTATGAGGAACTAATTAATCTCCAAAAACTGTGAACTTAGCCAGGCGATTCGGCGAGTTTCTACACAAATTTTCAAAACTATTTAACGCTTTAAGAACAAACTCTGGCGTCATTAATTTTTCGGTATTGACTTAGAGACTGCGAGAAAGTTGTGTTCAAACTACCCCAGCGAAATTTATGTGGTGCATTTTAAAGCTAAACGCAGCGAAATGCGTTCTACCAATTTTAATCATTTTTTCATTGGCTGTTTGAAGCACTTCGAATGAACTAAAATGTCGATAACTTTAGATTATCAACTACAATCTGTCTTTTTAAATTTCACAATGACTTGAAATGTGTTTTTTTGTATTTTTTAGCGTTTAATGTTAACTGCAAATGTGCAATTTCAGGAAAACATATGACTCTGAGAAGATAAAAAAAATAGGTATATTCCTAAGTCCAGCGCGCCAGTTGAAAAAAGATGAACACTCACGTAAAAACCGCCAAAATCTAACAAATCACGACGAGGAACATTTTTTAGACAATTCACAATCGCGTAAAAAACACGTCACTGTGCAAATACAGTATTTTATTCGCATACGAGTTGTTTCTACTATGTAAAAAATCTTGAATCATGAACCTCATTTATAATCACGACTTGTGGTGAGAGCTTCCTCATTTAATAGGGCAGTGAATCCCGTCATTTCGCGCTGAAAGTCTCATGGGAGGCTCGACAAAGATTCATTTCCGCATTTCCGGCGCGATATCATGCAAGATTTTCCGGTAGCTCTTTGAGAGCGAGTGTTTCCGTAATCCGACCTAAATCCCAGGCAGTAAAAACCACATTTACGGGAGATTTATGAGCTACAATGTCAGGGTAACGACGGGCGTGACACTTTCTTGAGTAAGGTTCTCATTTGCAATCACGTTTAGAGCGCTACATGGAGGTACCTAGTTCCGGAAGCAGACCAACTAATGTCATACACTTTAATAGCTTCTGTCAGTGCAGTGCTATTCAAATATTTCAAGTATTATTCCGCATAGAAATATGTTTTTTACTTTAAAGGGGACCGTCGTTTTATCAGTGGGTTACGAACACATCGAATTTAAAAGATTCTCATTGCTCAAACTCTATAGGTCATACAAGGATAAGTTCAAGACACTATAATTAGGCTTTCCTAATTCTTTCACAGTTGAGTCACTTGACAGGCCAAGCGACTCGAACCTGCGCTCGTGCAAGTGGCCGGCTCAGGCGCCATTCCGTGTTGTGCTATGACAGCCTAGGAAAAAAAATTACTTTTTTCACTTCTTTGAAACATCTTTTTATTGATATTGAAATAGTGATGAAGTTTTACACTGCTTATTTCTCAACACTGTACTCTTTTTTACCCTTAATTTCTAAATTAACAGAAGCATTCGTTACGTTTCTAAATGTTAATGGAGCAGTTACACTGTGTTCTTCGTGCTGAAAAAAGAAAAAATCAACACGATGTCGTTCACAAGACACATTTTTTGACCAAGTAAAATTCCAATTGTTCACACTCTAGAAGGTACTAACCGATTTTTAATGACGTTCTCTGTCAGGTGTTTGGCTTTATGCAGTCAATATTACTTAAGTCAATAGGTACGAGATGATGTAATGGTATTTTTATTCCAGTACCAATCGTCATATAGTTAGAAAATTTTATTCTACAACGTTGTGCAAGTTATTAATTGAACTCTCACAAATGCTGGTTTTATAGATTACAGGACTTGCCGATTAAAGGACTTGCCGAAAAAAGGACTTGCCGAAAAAAGGACTTGCC